>JAWLRI010000031.1:6509930-6524334 GCA_034781795.1 Crypturellus tataupa
CCCTTCCCCCCGTCCCTTTCCCCCTTCCCTGTCCCCCTTCCCTTTCCTTACCTTCCCTTGCCTTTCTTCTCTGCATCTCCTAGCTCTGTGTCTCTGACTTCTGTCTACAAACTGTACAAAGCTGACAGGAAGAGCTGAATCCACTTACCCAGTGGGCTTGAGCCTGGCCATGTATATAACAAGGTAGAAGATGCTCCACAGAGGGTCATGCAGAGCCTTTCCCCTTACACAGGCCCTGCTCACCAGTGTTGCTGCTCTTTGAGAAGCTCTGCAGCCTGCGCCAGCTTCCCGCCCCCAGCAGCAGAGCACCTAGACCTTCTCCGTGTGTCGGGAAGAGTCATATCGCAGCCTGCATGACATGTCCCTGCCCCTCTGCCTGCTGGTCCTTGGCACAGCTTTTCCGCCTGTGCAGCACGAGGCTGGGTGGGATCCTCGGGCAGGCAGCACCTGTCTGGCTCAAGGCTCTTGCGTAGCACTTGCCTGCCACCCTTCACCCTCATCTGCCTCTCTTCATCTGGCAGCTTGCAATTATTTAGGAAATTACAAAATTGTTCTTGGTTATGATGCAGCTGTTTGGTTTTAAGTAAATAAATAAATAAACAGAAAGGTTGTATCTGCCTGGGTAGAGCAGAATAAGCGGGGCTTTGTGGGAGCAGAGTGCCAAGAAGAGTGTTGAAGTGTTGTTGCCTTTGCCTCACGCATGTTAACACCAGCAGCTGAACTCAGAGGAGAGAGAACTTCTCTGAGCTTTGATGCAAAGGACAGCTGTTGGACACAGCAGCTATTAGAAAATGTTGCAGGGAGGCAACACTGTGCTGCATCCGCCTCACGATACTCCTGTGGCAAAGTGGTGAGCAGCACATGGGGTCCCTGAGCCCCCAGCAGCGCTGGTTGCATCTTCTGCTGGTGAAAGGAGCAGTAGCATCAGCATGTGGCCACCACAGGTTGGCAAGAAGTGCCAGGACAGTCTTCCTGCTGTCTGTCAGTCATCAGAACTGCAGCACGGTGCTCTCCACCTGAGCAGTGTAAGTCTCTAGAGCCCAGAAACCGGGCCTCTAACTAGCAAGTGGGAGAAAAACTCATCCTAAAGCAGCCCCTCTCTTGTTTCCTCCCCTTTTTCATGCTCACCTTCTCCTTGGCCTCTACCTGGAGATAGTACTACTGAAACTGCAGTTGCTGCTGTTGTCCCAAAAGACAGTTCTTGAAGCCAATGTGGTGAAGTTGCTCCTACCAAGTAATGAGGCATTCAATGTACCATATAAGCTGTGGCTTATTACTTCTCACTGGCACTCTGCTGCACTGCACAAGCGATCTTAGTCTTCAGGGGTTTCTGAGAAGATAAATGCTATAAAGAGTCGTTCATCTTGGGACAGTGGAATCTGTGGGACAATGGGATCTGTTTAGCCACTGGTGTTATAGCTAGGATATTTCTGCTGTACTATCTGGGATACAGTGAGGAAATGGCACAGCACATGCATAGGTAGATACCTGCATGCAGTGCTAAGCACATCATTTCTTTATCAAATCTGCTGGAGGGCGTGCATCTCGGAGCGTGTGCCTCTCCGTGTTTACAGTGAGATACCCCATCTCCCCTCTCTGTAACAGAGTCTGTAATTAAACAGGTTTTCTTCCAACAGAGGCTTTCTTAGTGCTATGCTCTGCACTGCTAGAGCACAGTCATTTAAGTAAGGGTGTTTTTTGGTCTTTTTTTTTTTTGTTTCTGGAAGTTCCTCCAGACAGGATGGGTGCGAGGGCCTTTGTCCTGCCAGGCAGCTATAAAAAGCACACGGTGATTCAGCACTCACTGCGCTCCGCACGGATGCCTGTGTTATCACACGAACAGGAATGCAGGGCTAGGAGCGATCTCCAGTCATCATCATATTCCCTAAGTATGACAAGTACTGAATCATAAAGTCCATCTTGTTAATTTATCACAGACCATCTGAAAAGTAGCTTGGATTTTTTTTTTTTTTTTTTCCGGGCAGGTTATCCCAGAATCTCACTGTGACAGTAAGGAAACTTGTTTCTGATTTCCAGCCCACAGTTTTTTCATAGCCTATTTTTATCTACTTGTTTTCATGCCAATGCTATCTTCTAGTTAATAGCTCTTCTTACTTCTTTTTTATCCTACTCTCTGATGTACTGATGAACACGGCCTTTTTCTTCCCAAGATTTCTGGTCTACTCAGGCAACAGACCACGTAATTTTAGTTCCCCCTAGCAGCCCCAACCTGCCACTGTTTCAGCCCAAAGGGAGGTAGGTACTAAGGGAGGTCCCAGGTTTCCTCCTTACCAGGTCATACTCTTCTCACTGTAAGAACCTAAAGACAGCTGTATTCACTGCTCCCTGTGTCCAGCTGCAGTCAACGTCTGCCTTAGAGCCTGGCAAGATGCCAGGGGCAGGATCACCCTCACCTGTTGAAAAGCAGATGGGAAGAACTTAACTCATGGGTAATCAGGATGCTGGAAAAGCATGCCAGAAGTGAACCAGTTTTCTGGGAGGCAATAGAAACTACATTTTTTCCAGAAACCTGCAGTGGGCAAGAGGTTCCTAGTACCCATCAGCTGCTAGGTTTATCAACAGGATTTCAGTATATGCACGGCACAAGACCTGGTCACTTCTTTCTAATGTTTCTGTCCAGCACATCTGAAGTTGCATGGATGTGCATCTGGGCCCAGATATGCTTCTGGGCCCAAGAGGTGAAGAAACCCTGCAACCTGAAGCTTCCTGTGGCTAAGGAAATAGACAAGGACCAGCAGTTCCTCAGGAAGCCCATGGCACCTTCTAAGGTGCCTGTAGGTAGGGGACAGGAAGGCACATCCTCTGCCTTCCTTGTCTTGATGACATGATCCAACATAGAAATGACATATGTGTTTCTTGGATGACTTTAACTAGCAGAGGTGTGTGCCAGTTTCCAGGAAATTACATCTCATACCTAACCCAAATGAGCAGGATGATATTTCAAATTAAAGAGAATTGCAGGAATGGCAGTAGCTGATGCAATCATGCTTTGGATTTAGAGCAATGCTAGGCAGACCCATTAGCAAGGGGATATGCTGTACATGATTACATCAAACTCAAGCCCTTGTCTGAAAGTATTATTTTTAACAGTCTCCCAAATAAAGGGGCTAGATAAAGACTTTTCCTCTGACAGGTGCATCTTTGAGTGGTAGATTTATTCTTTTGTAAGTTTTTAAAGTTCATTTTCTATCACATTAATTTTCATAGCAATAATAAAAACAGTTTAAACACTCTTCTGCTTTCTAATCCATTCTTTGTTGCTCCCTGATCAACAGGCTTCTTCCTCCTTCTTCTAATATCTGGTATCAGCATGCAGCAGAAAATCAGTTAGGTGGGCTCTTCTCTTCCTGGAAGCACAGCATTTCTAGGAGCTGCTGTGCTCCAGGGCGTAAACGTTTGGGCTAAGTTCTACCCTATGAGGTAAAAGATCTTAGCCCTACTATCCTCAGTAGCAGCTGCTTGGGAGTGATGAATTTAGCCTTCAAAGTAGGCAAAGCCAACACTAGTAGAATAGCAGAGGATGAAATGAAGATAAAATTAGAGTTGCTGAAGGAGAAGACTCAGAACTTTTCTTGTCTGATGTATGCAAAACCCAAAATAATACCAGGGACATTCCTGCATGAGTCAGAAAGCCTGTGTCGTTGGGGTTGTGAATGGTGACATTCAGGGCATGCTGATTGTTCTGAGAAAGAGGCACTGGGGATAGAAAGGGAGGCAGAGCAGGAGAAGCATCTTATGGGTCAGGGGATGGAGTTTTGCAAAGCTTCTCTCATTTGGGCTCTTGTTCCGGGATGTACACATGCTCCGGGAGGCTCAGGCATTGCCACGTGCTCTAGGTGTCCCTGCTGGAGCAGTGGGGTTGGACTAGATGATCTCTAGGAGTCCCTTCCAACCTCAACCATTCTGTGATTCTGTGATTAACAGAGTCTGGTCTGTTCTATTAATCTGGAGGAAGAAATCACAGTCTCTTTGAACCTCATTCAGCTGTCACTCAAGTGAACAGGGCCACCTCCCTGAAATACATCAAAGCTTCCTTAATACATATTTGTAAAAAGGGCTTTGAGTTCTTTGCATTGAAGGCCTCAGACACACTGGCTAATCAAAGAACTGGCAAATAAGAGGTGATGCTCCCGACCAGGCTGTGGTTACTGTCTTAGTTCTTTTCTTAGCTAGCAAGCTTTGGATCATCCTTTGGAAAAAAAAAATGAATAAGCAATCAAAGCAGCATGAGTAAGAGGCCATGGGAGGCAAGGAGAGAGTGTGGTCACCCAACTGAGGTATCAGTTGTTCTATCATACTGATGGTTTTGCTGTTGAGTAATCAGTATTTGCTGTATAAGAAGCTGTTTTTAATGAATCCAATCATGTTTCCGTTCATGTTCCAGTATATATTTCTGTCCTTATACAGAGAGGAACCATATGAATTTCACAGCATTTAATGAGAACTGTGTTCCAGGTTTAATTAGAATTGGACAATCATAAACTAAAATGAGCCAAAAATTCCTTCCTCCATCAGAAATTCAAGGATCTGTTGAAGGAAATGGGAGATTTCAACCACTAAGTGGAGACTTTTGCAGACAATGATAGCACTGGAAACAATCCCATAAATGATACAAGCCTAGTAAAGCGCTTTAAAAATCCCCCTGCAGCCTTCTCCTGAGAAAGATGGGTGTCCTGCTGTGCAATCAGAAGCTGAGCTGCAGGGGGGCACAGTACTACAAGGAAAGAGGATACTTCTATGCCGGACACAGCAGGGACGTATTTCTTTTGCAGAATTGAGCTATCTTCCTCCTGATCCAGAACGCCATAAATCTTGCAGCAGCAGGAGACAAGGTAGGTTTTGCACTGACCATCTACCTTGCAGTGCAGCTCAGAAATTAGAAACTATTGCTTGAAAAATATTCACAGGGTTTTAAGAGTGGACACCAAGCTCTGTGCAGCTAAAACATGGGTGCCTGAGATTTTGCCTCTCCTTTTACACGATTATTATAACTTCCCTCAGTGACCAGTTTAGGCTGTTCTAATGCACAGTCAGAAACGAGACATTGACTTTTTAAGATCTTCCTACCTGTCAGGTGGCAGATGAAAGACCAGGTCACAGCTTTGTTCTGCTGCGACGTCTGGGATTGTTGAGAGACGTGCTTTCATTAGAGCAAAATTTCCACTGCCTCGTTCGTTTTATCAAGTTTGGAACCAACCTATAGAGTATAAAGGAAATTCTGGATTGATCAAAACAGATGTAAAACCCTGACTTGCATGTTCTATTTTTGACAGCAATGGTCCTTGTGATGGCTGTCTGCTGGCTAGAGCACCATGACTTCCATCCATAACAAGAACCTTGTGGCATTTCTTGCCCTCTCTGCAAGCACGCCTCAGCCCAAGGCACCACAATTAATTTAATGAGCCTGAAAGTCATCCTTGCAAAATGCAGTGTAAGAGAAGTCCATGGTACCGGGCTAGGATGGATGTTGCTCAGACTAATTCAGCTGCCGAGGCACGTCGCTCCTTTAGCGCTGTGACTTATGTCCTCAGTCTAATACCACTGTTTTATGAATCTGCAGTAACCAGCATAATCTATTAATTGATAGAACCAGGAATTTGTCCTGCAGCAAAAAAAGATCTCCAAAGAAGAGGTAAATGTTAGAGGCCCAGAGCTTGGGACAATTAACAGTTTTGATAATTGATTAGAATGGAAAGGAGGAAAAAAAAAAACTGCAAATAGATCCTAGCGTGGAAAACACTGCACAACAATTAGGAGCTTGGGAGGAAACCAGGAGTCCCGAGTCTCCTCACTGGTGGGCTGCTAGCACAACGATGTGAAATGTAAGCCTCTGGTGTGGCCAGCAGCATGGCAACCACCTCGTATTTCCACCCTTAGCCTGCCTAGTTGGAAAGGGCACAGAGACGTGAGTTGTCTCTGCCTGGCCCCCAAAAAAGGTGGATCCAGCTGTTACAAGCTTGACAATGAACCTTGTGGTTGTGCATATCATGGCATCCTTGCTAGTTTAAGCTTGTTTTAAAAAAAACAACCAACCAACCAAGATCCTAAAAAACAGCAAGCTGTAGTCTGTGCCAAAGAAGTCTCTGAAATCAAACATTTGGAAGTTAGAGAAGGTATTATCAAAAGAATCCAAACTTAACTTTGCTCTTTACAACATGCATGGTGGGGGAAAAAAAAAATTCCCGGTAGGGATTTTAAGGAACTATCTGGGGTTCTAATCCATCTCCTTGCCGCAAGGCAGGACCAGTTATTCCTGGACTATTTGTGACATTTGCCTGATCTCTTACGAGACAGACTTCAATGATGTGATCATGCCCGTCCTTCCTTCCTTCCTTCCTTCCTTCCTTCCTTCCTTCCTTCCTTCCTTCAGTCCTCCCTCCCTCCCTCCCTGCCTCCTCTGGTGCAGAAAAACATTTCTGCATGAGAGTTCTTGGATGCTCATTTAAACCTGACTTCTCAGGCCGTCACTAGTTGTGTCTTCTCTGAATCTTCTGGGTGATCAGTTTGAAAATGCTGCCTCTTGCTTAATTGTCCTTGGTTGGTGCCCTGTTTTGGTGGTGACATTACTTCAATTTTACCACCACAGCACAAGCAGTGCCAGTCCATGTTGCGCTGGTTGTCATACACTGTGAAGTAGTTTGCCAGTGAATTTTCATGCACGGTGCTCAGTACTACCTGTCATAAGTCACTCATCTCCTGCTTTTCATTGGATCTTGCCCTGCGTGGTCTTGTCATCCTCCATCTCCCTGCACCACGCTTCTTCCCCCAAAAGCCTGTACAAAATCCTGCAGTCATGAATGATGACTCTTAGTTTTTGTACTGTTTGTGGATATTTTTTCTATTTTATTAAGTTCAGCTTTCCTCACAATCACCTCATTCTCAGAGATGTATGCATTCTCTATAATTAATTGCATCGGTAATAGCTATAATTACCACAAGGGAAAAAACAAGTTTAATAAAATGCCTAAGAATTGACAGCATACAGGATCCCAGGAACCGGTGTACTGGATCAGGTCTTGCTTCCTAGCCCAAAATCTTCTTCCTGATTGTGGACAGGGCAAGATGTTTCAGAGTATTTTATGAATCCTTCCCTGTTTGGAAGGTGACTAAGGAATCCGCCTGTGTAGAGTTAGAGTGTCATTTGAATTCAACCAGTGTGTTTTCTACCACTTTTTTTTTTGAGCCTTTTGGGGCATTAACCGTTTCAGGAGTCAATATTATCTAAATGCTTGTCTGAGTCTCACCAGCACTTCTGTGTCACTGACCCCCTGCACCTGTGGCTTTCAAGAGCCCAGTTAAAAACACAGTCACCCTTGGCACCCAATGGTGTAGCAGACAGGTCCTCTGGCTCTTATTAGGGTTGGCAAATCTGCAGATCTCCTCTTGGAGGAATCTCCCACCTTCTCCCAGCTACAGGAACCCCCTGTATGCAGTACCTAGCATACACAGTAACCACCCCAATTTCCAGGGATTTCTTCCTGCTTCCTTTGAGTGCGCCACCTTTTCTGTTGATTGTGCGTCCCTTGCTCCTGCGCTCAGATGCAGGCTGTCCCTTCGAGCCCAGAACTGCATCATCAGCCTCACGTGGCTTGAATCCAGCTCAATCAAAAACAAATAAACATAGCGCCTCCCTTAAGTCGCACGTCCTGAAATGACTTCTTCACAAAAAGGCATTTTTAATGCTCCCAGGACTCTTCCAGAGGGGGCTGCTTGGGCGGCCTGTCGCTTCGAGCGCAGCAGCCTGCCTCACGCCCGGCCATCGCTTCCTCGCGGGGTCCCTGCACGCCTGCCTGCCGCCGTCGGCCTCGCTGCCGCTGCTGGCGTCCAGCCTCCCACCAGGCTGAGGCAGGGAGCAGCGACCGTGCTGGCGACGGAGGCCGCAGTGAAACAAAGCACCAGGCGCCCGGGGCGCGACACGCACAAAACAAACACAGAGGGGACAAAATCTGCTGCTTGTAACAATCGCCGTTACAAAATGTGCAGGAGGAAATGAGATTTTGGAAAACGTGGGTCTTTTTTGTTTTGTTTTGTTTTGTTTTTCTTTAAAAAGAATGTGGTTGTTTCCATTGATTTCTAGGGCTTTTTAGTGCTTCCACGCTGCTGGTTTCTTGTCAGCAGCCAGTTCTATCTTGCTGCCTGGTCCTGCATCTTTCCTTATAGGAAAGCTTTTGAATTATTCTTCATAGGCTGAAGCAAAAGCAACGTGGGCTGTTGGTCTGATCAGATTAGGATGGTCAGCCTAAAAGGTTCAGCCATGTCAAGCAGTCAACAAGAAACTGGGAGAAATACTTTTTTTTATGCGGGACACCCAGAATTCACGCTTTAAGGAGACAACAGTGAGTCCTTTTCTTTTTCCTGTGCCTAATTTTAACCCCGGTGCCTCCAGACACCCTTTAGCTTCAGTGCACATATCTGACAGTTTTCCGTATTTGATAGCTTAGTTTCAGTGACACGTTTTTTCCCAGATGTTCTAGAGGTTTTAGAGAGACCTCCCCGTTAGAAAGCAGCTGTCTCCACCTCAGGACAACAGCAGCTGTCAACACCAGATGCACAGTGCAAGAAGCAGCAACAAGCAGTAACCGTCTGCAAGCTAAGGATGAAGGAAGTAGCGCGCCACGGCGGTTAGTGAGCAGCCAAAGACAAGGATCATTAAACTAATTATGCTTGGCAAAAAGCCAGTGGGAAAAAATGAAAATACCATTGTACTTTGATTTCTTCACAATTACCAATGCATTTTCTAATAGGTCCCATTTACTCCCCATTCTGACACCTTTTTTTACGTAGGGGGAAGCTGAAGGGAAGTAAAAACTCTAATTCTGGGCTAGAACTATTCTGTTCGTAGAGGCTCCATGCAACACTCCTGCGGCTGACGCATGTGGAATGATCGAGCTGGTGTAGCTCTGTTCAGCCACTGGCTTGTTTTTTGGCTAGTCTCCATGTATATGTCTTTCTTCTCTACAGACACGAGTGAATTTGTACTTCCAGTATAAGAAATGGTGAGAGTTTCGTCTCACTTGGGTCAAGCGTGGCTCTACCTCAGCAAGCACCGCCTTCCCCTTCTCCCACAAGGAGCTGACGGTCCTGGGGGGGACCCAACCCCTGAAATTATTTTCAGGGAGGGTAAAAGCATCTGCAAACAGCAAGGGCTGGATGCAGATTTCATTGCTGCTAATGACTGTAATCTCGTTCTGCGGGGAGGCCCCGCGGCAAGGCCCATGTCCCAGGCAGGCTCTGCCAGGCTCATCGCTGCTTCCTTTGCTTTGCTGGCTGTGCACACATCTATCCCCAGCGGCCCTTTCTCAGCCTGCTGGCACCTTGCAGCGTATGCAATGTTTTCTTTCTGAAAACTGTTTCAGGAGGAATTAGTGGATTCTCTTCCTGTATTCCTGAGAAGGCACAGTAAATCTCATTACCCTGGTGCAATATCCCCCAGCTGTTGGGAGGAGGAAGCGGAGAAAAAATTGCCTTTGTTGGCTGCTGAGCCTGGCTTCTTGTACAACCTCTGTGTCCCTCTGCAGAGCCTGGGCTGCCTCCCCTGCCCTTCATGGGGATCTGGACCAGGGCCAGACCATGTTTTCCCCCACTTGTCCATGTCACCGCACCAAGGTCCTGATGAGTTTTCTACTTTGAGAGCAGCAGTGTTTCTGTTTCACAGGTCTACTGAGAGCTAAGAGTTGTCCGGATCCCAGGTCTCAAGCCAAGGCTTCCTAGACCTACAAGATTTTCTTAAATGAGTGGAGGGCCTCAGGTGTCAGGCTGGCTTTAACACTTTGTATTTAGAAAATCTCCTCAACAGCCACTTAAAAAATTGGTAGGAGAAGCAAGGAAATCAATGAGTTTAGAACATTAATGACTCTTCCACACATACTGTGAAGAGCCCGGTAAATTTATTTTTCATTTCTTGCTATAGGAATGACCTATCTGCTCTTTGGTATCCCCACTGCAGAAACAATCATCAGATCTGCTGATAGCACTGGAAAATACAAATGGAAAGCAAATGAGGTTCTGTCTTGGGTACCTGACTGAATCAAAAGCGAAGGTGATAATACACTTAGAGGAACACAATAATTTTCTAGATCTGACCTCTTTTGAGCTCCTGGTGACACTGGCATCGTCAGACTAACAAAAGCTCTTTAGACAGACAAATCGTCTCTTAACTCTGGACAATGCACTTTTTTTTTTTTTTTTTCCCAGGGTTATTTACGGATAAAAACTGGTCAAAAAAATGATAGAGCACAACGAACTCAAAACGAGTAACTGACTCTCTAGGCATAGGGTGAAACCTGATGTCTTTTTCATGAGCCAATGGTTACAAGCAGCCTTAAATATGTCCAGCATGTCTGTGGTGGGGACTTCCATACGCAGATGCATTTGCCTCCTGAGTGAGTCACTGGTGTTTTCCATTTGCCATCATGTTCCCATGTATTCTGTGGCTGTGCTTGCTCTGCTGTGTTGTTGAATTAAGAAATGAAGTTGCCTAAAGCTCTTGTTGCATTAAGCTGTTCAGATCATTTGGCTCTACTGGTCTTAGCAAACATACCTGAGTCCTACAAGGCCCACGTGCATCTGTGCACATCCAGATCAGCAAAACATCAGCTGTTCTCTGAAGCAATTGTCAATGATGACATAATTTGTGACCGGAAATCATTGCAAAATGCTGTGATTTCGAGATTAAACCTTCTGTCCTGTTCAGAAGAATAAACACAACTTGCACGAGATTCATTTGAATTTTGTTCTGGAACAAAAACCAAGACCACTTTTCAGGATTTATTGTCTAAACATTAATGCCCAAGCAGTCAGTAAATTTGTTACTGTTATAATCTCTGATTTTCCGCAGGGGGGAAGAAAATAAAGTTCAACCATAAACATCAGGGTATTGTTTCTTGGCTAATTCCCTTGACAATATTGGGGAATTAAGATGCAAAACCAGTAGAACCATTAATATGACTTTAATTCTCTAATGTATCAAAGTTCAAAACAACCTTAAATGATTGCATCCTTATCAGCCGAACTGAGGTATAAAACACTACCCTCTTGCTCTCTTACCATGGCGTACATTGGAATGACCTAGTAATAGCTGCAAGGTAAAGCAAACAAAAATGCAACAGAAAGTCTCTCTTTTTTTTTTTTTTTTTTCTGAGTACACATAGAGGAAGCAAAGAAGAAAGAAAAGGCAGGAGTTCCCTATACAGGAACATGTCTGCTTACTAGTGCATGTTGGAGCAGAACTATTTGCAATACGTTTAATGTGACTCGATTCGATTTTATGCCAGCAGACTGTCACACTTAGGTCTCTGGCCCCTGTTCAGGCTGGAGTCTTGCATGTGCCTGCATGATTTATGAAATGTAAATCATGATCCAAGCGAGCAAAAAAAAAAAAAGTCCCCTTCCTATTGAGCTTTTTAAAGATTTGTTCTATCCAAAAATAGTACCAAATTTCTAATTCACTGCCACCCTATGGTATTTTGGAGAGATAACACTTCAGTAATTTTTAACAGATACTCAGTATTTTCCGGCTCCTTCCCTGCAAAATTGGGTGTTACAAAAATGCTTTAGTTTTGTATTGTAGCATCTGTAAAACTGTCTTTCATATCCAGATTTGGAACAATATTAATGTCAGAGACACTGGATTATTATTGCTTATGAAAATTGATCATTAAAACGTCAATTCTATTTAAATTTACAGATTCTAAAGGGAGGTCATTTCATCAGTCAAAGGGCCAAAAATAAATATGAAACTTGTGGTGTTGTCAAAAGAGAATCTTTCAACCCAAAAAAGCAATTAGCTCATTCATGATTTTCCCAAATGATTTTAACTGTCAGTATATTTTTAAAATCAAAAATGAAGCCTTAACAGATGCCCTTATCTTGTGCTTATAGGTTCTATGATAGCAAACCAGCTAGTCTTCACTAAGGAAATAACCTATGGGATAAAAGAAATAACAGAAGCTGGAGATGGAATGTATTCATCTGGCCTTTAAATGCAAAACAACTCACTTTTAAATATATGTGTGTGATTTCAAGGTAGATGGGCGGAAAATTGTGACTTAATCAGAGAGGTTTGGGAGAGTTCATTGGTTAATAATTACTTGGAAACGTGGGCAGGATTGGCAAAGGGAAACCGAGCAGCTGGGGTTTTGTGGTGTACATTCCCCAAGTGGATGAACGGGACTGGGATTTGGAGAAGCAAGATTAGCAGTAATTGACAGATTTGGGTTTGATATGGCTTGTTTGGGTAGTGAAGTAGAAACTGGTGATTTTAGGGAACAGCTACATCGTGTCCAAGGAGTACAAGCACAAGGATTTTTTTTTCTGAATTATACCTTGTTCTCTGGAAGTGAATAAGGTTGCAGACTTGTGGCATTTTAAAGGACGTTTGAAAGGATAATGCCAGCATGAATTATGCATTTATGTGATTTTTTAATAGTCCTATGGGAATGATTACTGCTCGTGTAAAGAGACCATCATCCCGCTCGCTCTCCTGCGCTGCCATTTTTTGGACTCGCGACTTTGCCAAGCAGCAGCGCACGGGGTCCCCCTTAGGCCACCCCCCTGGCTCGTGCGGTCGCTGGAAAGAACACCAAAATGTAAGAAAAATGTGATTGCTGTTGGCGGTCAAGGCCAAAAACAAGATGACTGACTCTATCAGATGACTCTCGTGTTTGTCTGACTGTGCATTTCAGCCTGGAAAGGGCTGGACACCACGAGGGTGCACACTTATTGTCTTTTTAGTTAAGATGACTCTATGCTAGAGAACTCAATTTGCTCACACAGCAGTGCCGTTTTTAACAGGACTGGGGAAAAAAAAAAAAAAAAAAAAGGGTAGGAGGCTCTGGGAACTAGATTTGGGTCCAGCGCCAAGACTTGGATGCCTTAGGGGAGAAAGAAAAAAAAAAAGAAAAGAAAGAAAGGCGGTTACTTGACTCCTCAGACTCTCGGCGCGTTCAGCACCCCGAGTGCGCGGCTCCCCGCAGCTCTCGCGCTTCCGCCGCCGCCCCCAATGGCCGCCAACGGCCGCACTCGGGACCTTGGGGCACCCTAAGGGCGCGGGCCCGGCCCAGCCGCCGTGCGCCTGCGCCGCCGCAGCACTGCGCACGCACCCCACCCGTCTCCCCCCGCCGGCGCCCCAGTGAGGTCATAAAGGTGAGCGAGGCGGCCGGCGCTGCCGCGGTCCAATGGGAGCGGGTGCTGCCCGCGGCCCCGGGTGCCGATTGGCCCCGCGCCGGCAGCTGGATGGCGTCTTCGGACCGCCTCATACCCAGCAGCCAATGGGAGGCTCCGCCGGGGGAGCCAATGGGAGCCCGCAGCCGTTCTCCGCCTCGGGCTGCGGCTCGGAGCCGTGTGAGGGAAGCAGCGCGTACCCCCATTGGCTCTGCCGCTTCGGCTTTCTTCGGGCCGGCTCGTCAATGGTCGGAGGGGGCGGCCTCTTCCTATTGGCTCCCCGGTGGCGCTGCTAGGGCGGCGGCAGGGGTTAACGATTGGCTCTGCGGTCTCCTTCGGGGAGGCTCGGCTGCGCCCGTAGCATCCTCGCGATTGGCCACGAGCCGCTACGGGCCGCTCTGTGGCGGCCTCGGGATTGGTCCCGAGGAGGCTCGGGCGTTTCCGTGAGGTCGTCGGGCTGGGGGTGCTGGCGAGCGCGCCGGGCTCTTCGGCTGGGTATTCACGGAAGGCGCCTAGGGCCGTTCCGCAGCGTAGGGCGGCGACGCGCATAGGCGGCTGCGCGGCGCGGGCGTACACGCAGCGCGCAGCGGCAGGAGGCCGCGGAGGCAGCAGCGGGGACAAAGGGGCTGCTCGGCGGACACGGGCAGGGGCGCCCGGCGCGAGGCAGTGAGCGCCGGGCGGCAGCCGAAGAAGCCTCCAGCCGCGCGGGCGGCTCCCATGTGCCTTGGACGCCCGGGGAAGCCGCAGCAGCAGCAGCAGCAACCGCCGCCCGCGCTCTGAAAGCGGCTGACGAGGAGCTGGGGAGCCGCCGTCATGGCCTGCACCGCCGCCTCCGGCCGCCGCCCGCACTGCAGCCTGTCCAGCCCGAGCCACCGCCAGCTGCGCCTGCGGGCGCAATGAGGAGCCGCGCCGGAGCCGCCGCCTCAGCGCCGCACTGAGAGGGAGCCCGAGCGAGAGCCGCGAGGGAGGGAGGCCGCCCGCGCCGCCTCACGCCACTGCGCCCGCCGCGGATCCCGCCGCCCCGGCCGGATCCCCTTGCGAGCGGCGCGCGTCACCTCCCGTCGGCGGAGCCCCGAGATCCTTCCGCCGGGGAAAAAAAAGTAGTCCCGCTCCCTGCTCTGCCTTCCCCGGAGAGACGAAGGAGGGAGAGGAGAAGGGCGAAGAGGAAGGAAGGGAAAAAATACAGACAGACAAAAAAAAAAAAAAAAAAAAAAAAAACCGG
>JAWLRI010000031.1:6524553-6546303 GCA_034781795.1 Crypturellus tataupa
GCGGGGGCCGCGCGGCGCATGTGGCGGCGCTGAGCCGAGCGCCACAGCCCCAGCCGCGGGAGGACAAGGACGACGAAGAGAAGGAGGAGGAGGAAGGAGCAGGCGCAGCGGCGGGAGCGGCCGCAGGCGAAGCCGCGAGAGGAGCGAGGGCGACGGGCGGAGGTGACTGGGCGCGGAGGCAGCGCGAGAGACCATGTCGGGCCGGCCCAGAACCACGTCGTTCGCCGAGAGCTGCAAGCCCGTGCAGCAGCCCTCGGCCTTCGGCAGCATGAAAGTCAGCCGTGAGTATCGCCCCGCTGCCGGCGCCGGGGCCCTGCGGGGAGCGGGGGGGCGGTGGGTGCGGTGGTGCCGGAGGGGCCGCGATGAGGCAGCTCCCGCGGCCTCCCCCGCGGTAACCTTGAATGGGCGCCCCCGGGGTTTCCGTTGGGGCTTGTCTAACAAAAAGGAGGGGAGAAAAAAAAGGTTTTTAGGAAAAAACAAACAAAAAAAACGGTCGTTTTGTCCGTTTCTGCACCCCTCGCCGATAGCGCGAGTCGCCCGCCCGCTTGATTGAAAGGAATATTTCTTTGGAGAATGGATTGCGAGATTTTTTTTTTTTCCTTCCCTGCCGTGAAAGGAGGAAATGGATGATGGGCCCGTAGGTAGGGTGGTGGTGACATTCATGTGCGTTAGGCGCCTTTGAAGGTGGTGCTTCTCCCGGAGAAGCCTTGGAGGATTTTTCCAGGCACCCATGGATCGGATGTGAGCACCTTTTGTAAGCCCCCCCTTTTTTTTTTTTTTTTTTTCCTAGGGGCTGCACTAAAAGGTGTCTTGAATCTGGCTTATATAAAATGTTCAATAGAGGGAGAGGAATAAGGAAATAATGAATACGTGTGAGCTGATGGAGTCGTTATTTCGAGCTCAATATGCCTTTTCCAGTGTCCTGATAGAGTTTTTTTTTTTTTTTTTTTTCCTCTCAGGAGCAAGGCCTAGGCTTTATTCTGCACAGGCGTGTTGGGTATTGAGCAAGTGTGCAATATGTGCCCATCCTTCATATTCTAGCCAGTGGGATGGGCTATTTTCATGTGAATCGGAAATATATATATTAAATCCGGACAGATGTACAGTGTGAATGGAAAAAGGCCCTATTCTGATTCACCAAAGGTTAGCTGTGTGTCTGTGATCTGGAATTTGTTGACTCCTCATTTGAATATGTTCATATCAATAGCTAAATTGTTCTTGCAGGTTGATATTTAGAGCATCCCCTTTTAAAAGCGTTTTCTATTTTTTCTTATGGAAATGGATGACTAGTAGTCTCATTATCTGGATTGCCTGATGTGCATTGCTATTGAATCAATCTCTGTGATACTTGCTTATAGCCACACCTGGCAGCACTGTGTGTGTGTGTATATGTATAGCACATTGCTCAGGACATCTCCCGGCAGAGTTGCGTGAGTTTCTGGCCACATCGGGGCTTCTAGCATTTCTCTGCACCGACGTGTCTATTGCCACTGCAGCTGAAGCCTTAGAGAGAGTGCTGGGCTTTGGGTGTTGCGCTCTGTTTTGCATCCGCATGATCAGGGTGCCTGCAGTGCTTGGGGAAACATGGAGTACACTTAATCCATGCTAGCAGCATAAGAGTGTGTATTTGATCAGATTCAGCATGTATTAAGACCCTCAGTTTATATGGGGGGGCGGGGGGGAACTGAATTTGACTCCATTTTAATTTATTGATTGACTTCATGAGTGTGTGGAATAGGAAGCCGGTCTTGGTGGGTCAATATTTCTGCAGGTGGCTCTGCCTAAATCAACGCAGACCTCAAGCTGTCACGCTCGGAAACTATATTTGTCTTATACAAGCTTTAAAGCTTGGTTCTTTAAAGGTCATTGATGCTCTTTTCCATTTATTTGAGGTCAAAACCAAGGCAGATGCTCGTCAATGGAGAGGATGCTAACCAATGCAGACTAACAAGTTTGCAAATATGATTCGATCCCGAGCGTCTAACACTGAGGCAGAAACAAAGGCTGTAGCATAAAGCGCACGCACTTGTGATAACCCCCACAACTGCTCCAGTCATGTGCCCTGCTCCTTCTGCTGCCTGGAAAAAAATGTCAGAACAAAGCGAGGCAACCACATACAAGGGCCGTGCGGGAAATACAGTTCATATTTGCAGTTAATCTATACAAGGAAGGCTCTTCAGAAAGTCGTTGCTATTTTTTTTAATGCTTTGTAAGAGCAACCATGCTGCTAGGTGCCAAAAAGGGTGGTGATATTCCTGTTCTCTTGAGTTCTGGTAGCATCTTACGGTATGATGTAGCAAGTTGACTATTAGCAATTCTGAGTGCTTGGAAAAAAAATCACATGTGGTCAACGGGGTGTTTCTTGGCTCTTGCTTTTTGGTATTTGTGTATAGATAGATACCTTAATGATATTTTGAGGCCTTTTGGGTGAAAGCGATGGCTAAAGAATCCTGCGACGGAGGTGAAAATCGCCGGTTTGGTTTTCTGAGTCCTGCAGGCAGCTTTAGGGCGTCTATCTTGGTGCATGTGGGTCTTCTCCAAGAAGTAGAGTCCTTCCTCCCAAGGAGTGGGAAGCTGACTTGTTCCATTGCTTGTACTTGTGGGCATGGAGAAGATGTGGAATCAAGTGCTCAGGTCTGTCTTGTTCTGATATTTCCACAGCTATTGCTGCTCCTAACTGGGCTGAAAGGGTTGTGAGGAAGGGCTGGTAGAGGAGTGGGAGAGCTCTTGCCTCTTCATGATGCGTGTTGTCTAGGAGGAGAGGTTTTGCAGTGCTAGATTCTATGGTTCAGGGCATATGTGAGGGAAAGGGCAAGCAAGTTTTTCGTCATTTCCTTGAGTGACCGATTAGACTTTGTTCTCAAAGACTGTAAGAAACCTTGAACCTTGAAGAGAAAGGACAGGAGGTTCCCAGCAGCATTACCTTTTCTGGCCCTTGGGAAAGATGACTTCTTGTGCATGCTGGTCTTGTTGCTCTGTAATAGGATTTGTAAGGATTTTTAATATCTTATGAGAATGCGATATAGTCTTTTCACACATATTTCAAGCCATGTCTGCATCAGGAGTATCTTCTGAGGCTTGATTTATGTGCATTTTTTTTCTCTTTTTCATATACTTAATTTTGAAATGATTGCATCATTTTTACTACCTTTCCATATGGATTTCTCTATTGAAGGCATTCTCAAGTGGCTTGCTCTGTGTGCAGGCCTCTTGTTAGGTTTGTTGCCTTCCTTGTACCAAAAAGTGAGACGTGCCATTATGGTTGGTCTATCCCTAAGGTGCCGGGAAATGCCTAGTGTAACAAAGATCTCAGCTGTGGGTGTTGAACTATTCAACTTTAAGGTTACAGCTAAAGGAATCATCTGGAATTGTAACTTTCCAATTAGGTATTGAATATCTAAATCAAGATCTTCCAGTTTTCTACTTGCTGTCATAATCTGTATGAATTTAAAGCAGTCTTTTGTTCTTCACCTAGTTGTTCTTATGTTGCTTCCAGGTGTGTATTGTTTCCTGAATGGGAAAAAATAAATGGTAATCATGCAACAAACAACCAAGAATATCTCTACAAAAATAGAAGTCTTTAAGTTTGCAGTTTGAGAATTTTAATGACTATAGATTTTTTTTGTTTTTATTTTCTCTCTGAGCTTCTGGAAAAGTGTTTAAGGTCGCACCACTTCCTTGCAGACAGCAATGCTTATTGTAACTGCGAACAAGTGTTTTCTTTTGTTGGTCTGCAGTGAATAATAGCAGGGCTAGTACCTGACATGAAAAGCTTTTTTTGCTCGATGTGTGAGCATCCTGGATTTGTAATAGATGTAAAGATTTTGCTAAATTTGAGGTCGAGGAAGGCAATTTTATTTGTTTGTACAAATGCTCTGCGCACAGTCTGGACTGCAAAATCAAAGGACAATCTTGTGATAATTCATTCTTGACTCCTTGGAAGAATGTTATGCTGGTGCCAAACTTGCCTTTGCTGAAACCTTCGCTCCCTCTCCCACCATCCCCTTCAATTTGATGTTTTTTCACACTGTATATTCTTCCAAAAGCATAAGAGATTGGTACCTCTGCATTGCTGTCTGCTTTGTGTACATGGTGCTCCTACTAACACCGTGAATTTGATGCATCTGGAATTAATGGCTCTTTAGAAAGTGGCCCATGGAGTCCTCGGGCCTGGGAGGTGTTGTGCCGTTACGTACCATGCAGTAGGACAGCATGCTAAATGTGGCGACTTTCCAGGTAGGACAGAGTCTCCAGACTTAATTCTTTCAGCACAGTATAGCACTGAGGTAGATGTGAAGGAGGAGCTCTGGGTGGGTCAGAGGAGAGTCCATAGGCACTTTTAGTAAGTGGGACTGAAACTGGTGAAGGCACCGAGATAACGCGGCCTTCTGTTTCCCAACTCAGCTAGGGTAGGGCCCTCTCTATTGCTTTGATAGCAGTTTCTGCCTAATAGGTTTCCGAAACTGGAAGTTGCCCATCCTGCTCTCCTTGCTGCAGAAAGGAAGCTCCCTGCCTTCCTGAAGCCTCCTGAGGGTTGTGCCTGGCCCTGTGTAGCTTTCTGACCGCTGCTCAGTGAGCAACTTTGCTCAAGCCTTGACTTGGAAAAACGTGACCCAACAGGGGTCAGTCAGCTAATGACAGTGTGCACTCTGGAGGGAAACAGCTTGTATTTTAGTGCCCCAAAGTCATGCCTCACTATCCAAAAAGGAATGAGAAGCTGTGTGCAGTGCTTCCTTCTAACACTGCTGCTTTCTTCTCCCTGCTCGTGTCAGTAGAGTTAGTAAAGCAGAAAAAATGAGGACTAAAGGAGGTGAGACCTATCCGTGGACCCTGTCAGTGATAATTTGGTTAACTCTTCCTGCTCTGCCCCCAGTGTTTTATATTCCTTTTTGTTGTTGTTCTTTTTTTTTTTTTTTTTTTTTTTTGTCCTCCTCTCTCCTGGAAGATATACCGGTGTTCATTTATTCCCAGATCTTTTGTTCTTACTCTCTCCCAGTTTTGCAGGTTGCCTCTTCTTCCCTCCAGTGCTTCCTTGAGGCGATTCTCTCTCCTATCATCACTCGCTTAACCTTTCCTGTCTCTTAGGAGACAGGAAACACTTTAAAACACTTTTGCCACTTCTTGACACAACTGTAGAAAGCCCTGCCATTTATGAACTGTGCTCCTTGCCTGTATGCATCCTGGTTCAAGAAGCCAGGCTCTTGCTTCTTTCTGACCTTGATAAGGACTCAGGTGGCCTACAGCATTCCTGCCTTCCATTCCTGCCACACTGCAGTAGCTTCTGTATAGTCACCTTTTTCTTGGGAAGGAGGGTAGAATAAAAGTAGTTCTTTGACACGTTTTGTAAAGGCTTCCATCTAATGTCCCAAAAGTTCCCTGCTTCTAGTTTTGATGTACTATGTCTATAAGCACTGTCTTAAACTGAGCTTAAGGGCTCTTCCAGTTTTTCCAGTCTGATTTACCCAGAGTAGGACTTCACAATAACACAAAATAATGGGTTATTGTCTATTGCTCTTCCTTGTCCCCCTGTTATTTTTAAATTGAATGGATGAATTATATAAGGACCCTACAAGCATATAAGGTATGTGGGTCTGCAAAAAGTCTGCTGAGAGCTGCTCGAGCACTTCCGGAAATGAATTAACTGTTAAACCGCTTAGTTACTTGGGACACATCAGCTAATACCTATATTCAGGGTGGGTGGAAAACGCTTGTGGTCCCTTTGTTCAAACTGTCAGAAGCTTTCTTTTTCAAATGACTTTCTTGGATCCCACCTTAAAATGGAAGGCTTGTTATCTTTGAGTTTCCAGAGATCTGCAGACTTGCTGCTTGAACAGTGTTAAAGACTTATTTCCCCTTTATGTTTCATTTGAAGTTTTTAACTCTACTCTGAGGACTTGTAGTCAGCTACAGCTACATAGTGTGGGAAGTGTTAAAGCAGCATCTTCTTCAGCAGCTCTAAAGTTAGCAGAGTTATTTGGGCGCTCTTTGAATTTAATGAGTGTCAATCCAGTACAGCCTTGAAAGATAAATAAAACTTGGAAACCTAAACCGCTATGAAAGGGAGTTTATTGAAAGTCTGAGTGCCTCATGAAACAGATCTAATTATTTATTTTTTGCACCCAAGTCCATAAGACATCTAGAATATGATGCATGTCTGTTGACACTAAGATATTCCTTCAGTAACCTGCACACGTAGACGATTCTTCATATCTGCTGAAAATAAATACCTTTGCTAATTACAACTTTCACTGTGTGGCAAAAAAAAAAAAAAAAAAAAAAAAGACTCGCTTGGATGTAAATGCTTAAACCCATATAGTCCTCTACAGGTCAAAACTCGTATCTTCAAATCCCAAACCAGAAACCTCTTAGCATTTATCTGATGGAGGTGGTGGCTTAAGCACAGCATTTACTTCTTGGGGAAGACATAGTTTTGGAGAAATGATGGTGTGTGTACCTTTACATTTTTGAGTTAATTTTAGGTTTAGCTCTATATGGAACAGTCTAGTCTTAAGGTGAGAGAGGTGTGAGTCATAGTTGCAAGATGCAACTCTTTGTAGAGATTGCTACTCCATCCCAGTAATGCCGAGATGAGTAGTGTTCCTGGTCAGCGCTTCTGTATTTCATTAAGCAGCAGCCTAAAATTAAGATCTACTTCAGGCTTTTGCAAAACAAGATTTGAATAACAATTATAGGTAGAAGAGCTGCTTGCTTTATCTCTTAACTCCTCCCTCATCCCTTGTTGGTATCAGCTTGTGTTTTGGAGAGGAATTCAGTGAGATGAGCTTCTCCCCATGAGACAGCACATCAGTTGCAGCATGTATGATGAAGCTGAATGTAGTTGTAAGGCTCTGACTATGCAATCGGGAAATAAGAGAATTTCGAGAGAAATCCATCTGTTGGAGCCATTACAGAAAACATTTCTGTGTTGGCCTCTCAGTTTTACCAAAAATGTAAATACTGAGAAGTCATATTGGTGTGACTTTCAGAGAAGTGGGCACGGACTTCTTTTCTACCTTCAGCTCTATCCAGGAGTGTTTTCATTAGGTGCTCTTGCCACAAATGACTTCTCTGTTGTTCAGAGAAGATGAAGCAAAGCAGATCACTCTATTGTTATCTTCTGTAGGCAGGAAGCTGATCTGAGCATTTAAGGCAATTTATGTTCTCACCCTAGTCCTTTGTACAATGAAAGAAGGGAATGTGGTAATATAACTTGTCAATGTCAAACACTTTTTTTTTAATTACGAAAAGAAACCTTACAGCAGCAGCACATCCTGAAAGGATGGCTCCTGTCCTTAGGAGTGTTGCCACTTCATGGTAACCAGTGGGCTCAGTATTTTGACTATCCCTCCTAAGTTAAGGACTGTATGCCTAGTATTGCTACAGTAATTCTTGTTCCCAAGTGGACACTGGGATCCTGAGCTTGTCTAGTATGTTGGCATTAATTCAGCCTAGCTTAACTGTCAAGTATTTTCCACTTGATTATCTTCTTGGTGTTTTCTTAGGCTTCTGCACAAGTAACATGGAGTTAGTTTGGCTGCAGGAATACCAGTGTGGGCGTTTGAAATCTTCTTGGTGTCTACCATGGAAAGTTAACTTTAGCTTACTAATAAGTAAGAACTTATGATTAAAATTTTGATCTCTCTTAATTAGTTTCACTAAATACAGTTTCCTAACTTTGTAATAGGCCCTATTAGGATTGAATGTTTTCTACTTTATAGGCTATAGTGACTAATCTAGGCATGTTGAAAGTAGAGAACTATTACACTAATATTACAGTAAGGTTGGAGTGAATTATTTGGAGATAGCCATTACTATTTTTTCCTTTGATTAGGAAACTTCTGTTGATCTTGGGTGGATTCCGGAAAACAGGTCTCAGACATGCTGGGATTGTGAAGTGCTACAGTTCTATAGCTGTTCAACTGGTCTTTAAGCAAGTGGGCATCTTTGAAGCAACCAGTTAGTAGTCTACAGTGTCTGCCCGTAGAAGTACTGTGTTGTGATAGAGGTGATGGTTCATATCCAATTTCGGATGAACAAAGGCACCAAGGATGTGGTGAATGAAATCAGGTAGTGAAGTACTGACTTGCTTATCAGAAGGTTCTGTTAGGTACAACCGGACAAGCAACGATGTGGAGGTGTGTGGGACTTGAGAAAAGTGTGCTGTTGTGAGTGCGGGAAGACTGGTGTTTGAGTTTAGCTACAAAGGTTGAACAGGCTTTTGGTTCAGAGTACTCAAGGAGGAAAGAAGCTGTGTGTTGGCTCTGAAAGGGTCATCATAACAGAAGCAGGAGCTGATTTTTCTTTAACTGAGGGAGAATGAAGCCACCACTGTAGAACATGGTATGTTCTGGCTTTTTTTAGTAGGAGCTTAATTCCTGTCAACTACAAGTCCTTTAGTTCAAAGAATTTTATTTTTTATAATTTTCCCTAGGAAATTTCCATACAGGCCAAGGATATGCTTTGTAAACAGATGAACTAAAATGTGCCTGTTGCTGAAGATCCAAATATGACTTTTTAATTTTTTTTCCTGTGCAGAGAGAAGAGGTACTGCTTTACTTGCAGTCATTAGGGCTCTTCTGTTTGGTTTTCCCAATTCATACCCTGCTGTGAACACAATCACCTAGAACCTATGTTGTTATTCATATCCCATCTCATATACATCATTTGGTTGAATGAAGGTGATTTCAGGGGCAAAAAATCTTGGATTCGCCTCTGTGAGTGCATTTTTTAGAAGAAGGAAGGGGATATAAATTAATCAGCCTAAATAGAATATTTGGTTGTTGGCCAAATATATATGACTCATCTGACTTGGATCTGTATCTCTGTGAATGAAGTCCCTAGCTATAAGTGAATTTCCCTGCATTGGTGAAAAGTTAAATATTAGCATCAGAAAATGGTTTGTGCGTTGCTGAGAGAATTAAAAAAAAATCTTGTCTGCAAGACATAGTTTTTGCAGGTGAATAGATATAAGGCTTTTAGAATTCATATATATTTATATAATTATATGTATGAATATATATATTCATATATTTATATAATATATTTGTGTATTTATATGTGTATATATACATATATATGCACAGAGAATAATGTTCTCAGAAAGATCTTATGTGTAGACCATTCCACCTCCAGTTTTAAAGTCTTAAGAGGATGGAAGTGCTAAACTGGGAACCGTGGAGATGTGTATGCTCTTGTGGGGATGTGTATGCTCTAATGCAAGGTAGTAATTGCAAGTGTTTCTCTCAAAGAATAGAGTAGAAACATTTTCCTAAATCCTATCTTGGCTTTAGAGACTTTGAAATAGTGTTTTTAAGTTGTTAATTTTGGATCAAGTATATTAATGAAAGATTGCAGGGATGGTTTCTGGATCTTGGGCAATGCTTTAAAACCCCACAGAAAGTTAGGCAGATGTCTTTGACCATTCGTGTTTTCCAGAAGATGAACTACTGAAATTGTAGCTGAAGGAAAAGTGTTCCTGCAGCAAGTTTGTGCAGAGTTAAAATAGTGGACCTGAAGTGGAGGGTGGCTGATGATATTCCTCAGCAGGAGGTGGGGAATGCTTTGATTGCAGCTCCCCAAAGGGGAAAAATGCCGTTTTTAAATTGAGCTTATCTTTGAGATTGATGTTCTTTGATCTGTATAGCAGGCATGAATTAATTTGGAGGTGTGTTTGGATTCTCATTGTGCAAGTGACATGGGGATGACAGTTCTTTATGTTAGCTGGGCTTAGCACATGCTTGAGCAATATGGATCAGAAACATGTTCTTGGAGCGTCAAGCCAATTAGTGGAGGTTGTAGAAACCCAATTGCATTAATGTTGATTACCCTGAGATGACCTTATATTATCATGATAGGCTTCGACTTTGGTGAAGTAAACCTTCTTTTCAAGTGGAGTTACAGTCTTGGGGTGTCTATGGAAGCTGAAGCAGATGTTGTTGCTGGTTTCTGTGTCAGTGGCAGAGCTGTGGCTATTCCCCTAGCTGGGACACTTGAGAGCCCTTTGGGATTTTGGAGACAGGCATAAGATCCTTACTTGCATATGTATGAAGTAGCCCTCATGCTTATGGATGCCAGATATTCATGAGGCTACAAATAACACCTTTTGTTTAGTTCCATGCAGAAACCTTTATTTTTATTTTTTTTTAATAGAATCTGCTGGATTCCTTTCTCCCCAGTAGCTTTTGGGCAGGTGGTGGTTGAATTTAGACTGTACCAGGCTAACTTTCAAAGGAAGGAGTTAAGGTGTTTTATGCAGTGTACTTGACTGAGGATAAGTGTGATAGTTCAGAAATACTTGTACTGGCAGCATGGCCTCACCAGCTTCTCAATGTGTATGGTGAAAGCATCATTTTGGTTCTTATCTAATGCTATAATCACAAATCGTGAAATTTTCACAGTTATTTTTGGAATGTATTGTAGCTGCATATGCCTTTACCTTTATTCTGACATGGTGGGAAGAAGACTGCTGCCCCCTCCCCAGTTTCCCCCAAAGGAAGGTTTCCATTGCAAACTAGGTTGGATTCAGTAGATTCCAGTTAAGAATGTGATGAATTCTAGTTAAGCCATGGTAAATGGTCTTCTGGCAACAACTTTATATTTTCATACATACATATATAGGTAGGGATGTGTGTGTGAAGGCACATGAGCACACCTGTGCAAATGCAGATGCATGGTATGAAGGGGAGGAGGAGATGTAGGTTTCTGAGATCTGCAGTTGAACCCTGGACTGTGTGTGAAGGCTGTGCTTTAGAAGTACTCTTTAAAGACTGTTTTAAAGCTCCTTGCTGAATCTGGGTTGTCTAAACGTGTCAGCATTTAATTTTGACTGTTAAGGCAGTTCTAAGAGAAGCTGCAACCTAATGTGCTGTCCTCTGTCTGTTCCCTTCCCTCCCTTCCTTCCCTTCCTTCCCTTAAATGTTGTGACTGTGGGAGAATTCTTTCCTGACTGCAATTTTTTTTTTAGGCTATCAGCAAGCAACATTTTAAAGAAAGTACTTGTAGGAAATTCAATTTCTGAATTCAGTAAATTGTCAAGTTTGTTTATGTATTTAAAACAATATTTTTAGAACTTGCAAAGAGTGTTAAGAGCATAGAGTCTCTATGTGACATTGAAGTGAAACTTGATTTCTATTTACTGAGTCTAAATGAGTTTTTGATAGGGTGAGTGGCATGAAACCCACTGAAATTTTGCAGATGTTAGTAGTGCTATTTAATAAACCTGTAGCAGTATGTGTTATGGCCTGGGTTTCAATACCTGTGGATTTCTCAGGATATAATTTCACTCGCGCCCCAAAGCAAACATAACACTACAACTATAGCTGATGTACATCTCTTTTTAGGAAATTATAGGCTCTCTATGCCAATATGTTTTTAACTGGATGATTCAAGGGTTGAGCAATATTAAAATAATTAAAATATAGCAATATTAAAGTAAGTGTTCTTATTTTAATATTGCTATAACTAATACGGAAAAAGAATGGGGAATAGCAATCAGACAAGACTGTTAGTATGAGACAAGTTAGGATTATGCTACTAATATTATGCAGGCTGTCACAGAAGTGTCGCAATCAAAGATGTGGCCTCTTGTTCTAAATTCAAATTGGTTGCTTCGGAGCCTTATCTTTTGTACCATTGCATTATTTTATATTTACTTTCAAAGCTGCTCATGATGTTCCTACTTGTTTAGGAAGGCTGGTAGCATGTGGATTTTGTCTTGCTTATTTTGGATGTTCACCCTTGCTGTGCAGCCTGGTGTCCTCTACGCTGTGGCCATCTCACCTCTACAGGGCTGTGTGTTACTCTAATTCCAGTGCAGTTTCCCAGCTGTGGTACACAGGGCTTGGCTGGTGTATCAGGCCCTCTGCAAGACTGCAGCAACTAGTAGCCTTCTTGGCTATGCCTCACATCACATAAATGGTGTAAGCAAATCTGCTAGGGCAAGAAAGAAAAAGGGCACTAGAAGCAGCATCTCCACTGGGTGCTAGTATACTAAGTATTTTTCTCAGAAATGTGAATACGAAGCATGTGAAAAATATATCAGTAGCCCGTTAAATTGAAGAAGCAGTGGGACTTGTTGTGTGATAAGAAAAACAGTTGTTATCCCTTAGGGCTAGTTTTTCTAGAGTGTTGCTGTGCACAGGGTATTACAGTTTAGCATTGGGACTATTTTTTTTTTTTTTTTTTTTTTGCCTGCAGTATGTTTGAGAGGCCTGTTATTTCAAAGTGTAGCAGAGAACAAAATAACACTTCTAAAAAAACAGATAAGGTCCAGGAGTTTGGCCATGAGAATGGTTTAATAAATGGGTGGACTGTTTGCCTGAACCTGAGGAAGAGTCATGAGCCTTGTTCTGGCATTGAAGATAACCCATGTAGCTGGATGACTAGAGACTTACTTGAAATCCCGGATGTTCTAGTAAGTGCTGTGGGCCTTTTTTTTTTTTGGAAGAAAAGGATACCTAGATAAAGTTACTGAAACCTCTTAACAGGAGGACATGACAGGAGGACATCCAAGGATGCTGTGGGACCTGCTGGTGAACGGAATCAACTTTGTGGAATGAAAGTGCTTGTGTAAAAAGGCACCATCTGCTCAAAACTTTTATTTTGTATACTTGTATGGAATCTTGCCATTTTTTCCTCTAGTAATTTGATAGAGGATTGCATTCCTTTTTTTTGGCTTTGTGCAGCTGACGGCTTCTTTTTCCTATAAGCTAATGTTGCTCAAGGTAAACCAAATGCAGTGTCCTGCATTTGAGAACAGCAGCATAAAATTAGAAGTGCAATAAGAGAAGGTCCAGGAAACAGGGTATGGTCTTGTTTCTCCTGCTTGCATATCCCGCCTTCTGAGCATCACCTGTGTGTAATTTACTGTTAGATAAGGATACTGATGTGCTTAAATTTATTAGGAATTTCCATATTTTTACTGTTTTTTGGCTGTTTGCTTCTGTCTCGTCTTCAACGCAGGAAACTGGCTTATGTGAGGCTTTGATTTGACCTGGTATTTCTGTTCTAATAAATGAAATGTGGTTGTCTTACTGATTTTGCTTACTGCTGTCCAGCTAACCATCTTAAATATCTCAGTAGAGATTCAGACTTTTGTCTATTCAAGAAGGGTTTGCAACTGTTATAAACCAGATCTTTGACGTTAGTGAGGCCCCCGGTCACATCAGGGGAATGGGTAATGCGAGGTGCTACAGGTTTCCTTGGACATCACAGGAGTTGGCAGCTGAGCTGCGTAAACTTTCCAGGCTTGCAGACTGTTCCCTTGAGAGGAGCAGCAAGGACTTCAGAGTATGTGTCCAAAGTGATGGTGATGGTGGGACGCGGGCTCAGCCACCAGGATAGCAGCATGCAGGGTAAGCAGTGGGGCAGGAACTCTGCGGAAGAGAACCTGGAGTTGGAGGGTTGTGCACTGCTCATGAGTCAACTGCTGCTGCAGAAGAAGCGAACATCCTGCAGTGACAGGAATATTGTATAAGATGCATGAAGCTGCCCTTCTCGCTTCTCAATGCGCTCCTATGTCTAAGTTGAGATGCAGTGCCTAGTTTAGCTGCTCTACTTGGTGAAGAATTGCCTGCAGGCAAAGGGGAATGATCAGACTTCTAGAAAATGTGATCTAAGGAAAAGCGGGGAGTTGATTCCTTTTATACGTAGCTGAAAGGAGATTTCTTTGATAGCATTCTGTAAATCTGTTGAAGATAGTTGGAAAGAAATGGCTGAACTCCTCTTGCCTGCAGGGCATGAAACAGGAAGTTACAGGCTTATGATATGGGAAATAGGGCTTATGTTAGTTGTCAACTCCTGAGAAGAACCCGAGCACTTGCAGATGAGGTGGGTTATCAGGTTCCCAGCAGTGACCATTTTAAAAATGAACAGCAGTGTCTGTTGGGTAGGCTACATACTGAGGTTTGCAGGGGGTTGGATTATGGCAGCCCGCTATCCCTCACTGCTTTATTTTCTCTGCTTCTGGTTAGTTTGGCATGGTCTAGGCTAGGGTTTCATTTATAGTGCACTGTTCCTGCTTGCTGTCCCCTTGGCGTGAAGGAACCTGGTGCTGTCAGGCACATTGCTGGAAGGCAGTGGATGGGAAGATTGGGGTCTGTGAAAACTACCACAGCTTCAAGGCTTTCAGGCAAAGACATTTTAGAGGTTTGCTTCAATTTATAACTTTGAAAGATTGCTCTAATTTGGGATTCCTGTCCCGTACTTGACAGCCACAAAATTTCTGTGTGTGTGGGGGCGGTGTTTCTGCAGCATGGTAGATATGGATGCTACGAAAATCAGTGCCTGCCTTTGATTTTTGGAATGTGTTCACTACTTGAACATGAGAATTTAGCACAAGTGAAGAATTGCTGAGATTTTGTAGCACTGCAAGTACCATGCTCCTAATAGAGATGTCTGCCCCAGAGCCTTCTTAGTCTTCAACATCTACGCACGGTATAGATGTATGTATTTATTGAGTATTCTGATTTAAAGTATTGTCTTTGCCATTGTAACTTCCTTTGCCACTTCAACTTATTTGTTTTGAAAAATTTAATTTGATTTTAATTGAATTTCACCCACCTCCTTAACATACATATAAGAGGAATGTGTGAAACTTCTTTTCCAGGAAGAGGAAAAACTCTTTTTCAGCAGCTCCCAAGGCTGCAGTCATACTTGGTGTGAGGTTACTGTATAAGGCAGAGACCCTCAGCTGCCATTAATATAACTTTTAAAATTACAGTTCAGTCTTGTAAAATCTTGTTGATGCTTTATTTATTCCTGCTGATTTAGGAATAGTTTATGCACTATCCAGAGTTTTCCTAGAATCCAGTAACAGTCCAAAATGATTTCTCCCTCTATTGTGGCTTTGGCTGATGAAAAGATGAGGCTATAGCTGTGTGAGAGAGATGGTCTTATTGGAGACTGTTGTATTTTATTTCTAGGCTGTGCTTTGCTTTGCCAAAGGGTGTATTTAGTGTTTGCTCTGACAGAAACAAAATAATGCATTTCTTAGATGGCTTAAATTTGCCACGGACATACAGTTTTTCTTTGTCTGCAGTTGTCATCAACTGAATGATGGAGTAGTATTCAGCTCCAGGATCATGGAAAATCAGTAGTTCTTTCCTTTGACAGCCATAAGGGCAGTACTGTTCTTGTTGTCACATAAAGAAGTGAGGCTGAGAAAGAAGTCAAGAGTAACATGGCATCAGTTACAGCCCTTATGAAAGAACTATGTTAGACGTTAACTAAGTGTTTTGATCTGTGGGTGTTTTTTTTTTTCTTTTAATTTTTTTGGGGGTTTCAGTTTAATGCAAATGGACATCTATTTTTTGAAGTTAAGATAAAGTGGAATGGTAGACTTCAACAGATCTGATTTGAGGAGTGTAGTGATGTACCTTGGATAAAAAAGAAAGCAATGGCAACTTGATATCCCAGGTCTTACTAGTGTCTTGAGTAGTATGCCTTTAAAAAAAAATATTCAGAATACTTTTGATTTTGCTTGTGAGACTCCAACTGTTAGAGATGGAAGTGTAAGCAGATGCAAATGGATTAAGCAGTTTCCAGATTTTGACCAAAAATAATGTGCAAACCAGTGAAGCCAATTGGGAAGTTGCTAATTAAGCGGGCTAATAAATACATGCAGTGTTACCAATACATTGCTGGGCTTTAGTGGAAGAGAATCATTGCCTGGGCTGTAAGCAGTGGAGAAATACTTCACTGTACCACCTTTCAGACTTATGCCTATGGGAAGAGAATGAAAAGGAATGAATTCATTCATGAAATCTCAGTTATAGCTCTAGAATCTATACTGTTCACATTTTAGTTCATTTTAACTTTTCTAATTTAAGTCTTAAACTTGGGATCGATTCCATTCCAGTTTTCCAATATGAGAGTAGAATATTGTATGGAAATAACTCAGTGACCAAGAAGGCAGCGACTGTAGAAGTTACCGGCCTACCCTCATGTGGAGAGCTCCAAATTGCAAGCCCATTGCTTGGGAGTTTGCAAGGGAAGTGTTTGGAGCAAGGATGACAGTGTGACTGGGACCTCAGAGCAATACAGCTGGACATGTGATTTATGGTTCTGGGCAATGCATTTTTGGCAGAGATAGGGAAATTGGTGGGCTTAGCATTCCTGGCAAGACCACATCTGGAATACTACCTACGTTTTGGCTTATTTGGGTTTCCAGGAGAGGCAAATTCACTCAGAAGCTAGGATTATGGGGGAAAGGAGATCCTGTGAGTAAAATGGGTTATTCTATAGTAACATGGCTAGGGAGGAGGTGAATAAGGTAAATACCTTAATGACTTAGCTTGAGGAAGTGCAGACTCAGTAGAATGTTCTTGTCTTCAATAGGAAGAAATTGGACTTGGAGAGCTTATTCTTCTGTTTATTATAAAATGTATAGGAGAAATGAAAACATAAATACTTTTATGTTTTTAAAACAGAAAGAAAAACAGAACCTTCAAAAACAAAAGAACGCCGACTTCATCCATGCTGAGGGGGATGTTCTGGCACTGAACTGGAGACTTCCTTTGTTGTGGCTTCAGGAAGAGGCCTTGCTTGTGCTTGCTAAAGAGCACTCATGCTCCTTTCTCCCGACCACTAAATTGGCTGGAATAAAGCAAAGATGAATAAATAGAAACACACTAATTCGGCTGTCCATGAGCTGGTATGGAACATTTCTCTGTGGTTAGTAGTAACTGCAGCAGCTATGTAACTTTATCAGATGTTGAACTGTCTTGACTTGTATTGGATACAGAAACTCTCTATACTAGTAGACTTGTTTTCCAGTGTCTTTCCTGAATTGAGACTGGCACCAAAAAGTGTTTTGTCCAGATGACAATCATGACACTTTCCTAATATTTTTAGAGAAGAAAGAAGAAGCAAAAGAAACTCTACCTTGTATTGAGGTTGGCTGTCTAGTTTGGCCAAGTTTCTGCCATCCTGCTCACATAGTTGAGCAATTCTTTGGCTTCTTTGAGAGGCTTTTGCCTTTAGGATACAGGGAATGCTCACAGACTATTTAGCAGAACTCTCTTCTCACTTGAAATCCTGTCACTACCTTTGTTTTGGTGGTTCTTCAAGTTCAGGAACTGGATGAGTATTAGGCAATGAATTATGTCTCACTTAAGCTTTAAATTGCTCCTAACTGTGATATTTGTACAGCTTGATTTGAAGTTGGGTTTGAAATTTTAGTGGAAAGAATATAGGATCAGAGATGAGAGAATGTATTAGCTGATATATTCTCTCATGGTTTTTCTGAAACCAAGTTGACATGAAAATATTGTAGACGTAACTTTGCTTTAAGTTTCAGAAGTTAAATTTGTGGAACTCATGGGAGAAATGGGATTATGCTGATAGAACAGTCTTCTACAAACCATCAGTGTGGCAACTAGGAGGTGTAAATTCAGTGCTTTAAGTCAACATGTTAGAGAAGAAAGAACAGCTTTGAATCTTGTGAACTTTATTTTTTGTGGGAGTAAGTACCTATGTCAAGTTTTGCATAAAAATTCCTAAATCATGGGCTGTATTATGAAGGCAGCTAGATAAGCTCATGTTTAAAATACAACTGGAGTATTTCCTTTCTAGTTTTCTTCTTTTGTTTTAAACCTGTGGTCAACCTGCCACACCTATTTCCACTTACTGTTCTCAAGTCCTTGACCTACTAACAGCAAAAACTTCTATGGAGTTTCTTATTTCAGGCTGTTGGGCAAGATAGGTCGTTTCTAGACAAGTTAAGGCTGTTAGTACTGAAGGTGGTTTGAGACTCAAAATTGGTTTTCTAATGCCCCTGCAAGTGAGGAGATTAGCCAGTGTGTGCCCAAACCAGAAAATAATTTATTTTGCCAGGGAATTAAATGTAATTAAAATAATAAAACATGATCAGTACAGCTTGCTGTGTTTCCAGGCTTAGGTGGCCTTGATCAGCTTTTAGTTGCATCACGGCCTTTTGTTCTCTAGCCTCTTCATTTCAGACCCTGTTTGAGACTTTGGTAAAAGTGTGCAGGTATCTGCCTATCCTCACTGATGTATTTTAATGTATGGTGGATGTTAAGGTATGCTAAATTTTTTTTTTTTTTTCTTCTTCCCGTCCCGCTGTTGACTTGATGGTTCTGCTTTGAATGTTTTGCTCAACTGTTTTTTTTAATATTATTACTTAAAACTATTTTTTTTCTTGGCCAGAAAAGCTCTAAAAGAATTATTACAGGGACTACTTTTTGGTTATTGTTACATTTCTCAAGTAACATGGCGTTCATGGTCCTTAACCAGTCTCAGGACTGTGCTGCTTGTTGTTGGAATGGAGGCACGAACTCAGATACTCAGCCTGAAAGAAGACCCATCGTCAATACCTCAAGCTCTTCCTGAAATTATGTATGTTTTGTAAAAACAACATGCTTTCTTGCTCCTTTAACTAGTCCAAAGTTTGTGGGCACTTTTTTAATAGTGGATAAAAAGAGATTGTGGTAGTGCAGGCTTTGGAAATACTGTGTGAGAGTGTATCTGCTGCTCTTGGGTATTTGTGAAATTCTTTAATGCAGTGGGCAGGGAAAATAATTGTATTTACAAAGTTAATTATTGTTATTTGGAGTAGCTTCATCAGGATTTGGTAGCTTGACCCCTCAGTGTTTAGAAGGAATGCCTAAGTTATGGCAGTATCCCATAACTTCTCCTGGAAAGCATGTCAAATCCTGTCTCCTGGCTACAAGATGTCAGTGTCTTCCAGAGTTGTCGCGTAGAGTTTATAACTGGATATGAATAGGATTCAATTTCTAAATATTGTTTTCAACACTTCATTTGGGGCTTTGGCCTTTTTTTTTTTTTTTTTTTTGGTAACACCAAAGTACCTAGCCTTTTAATACAGAGCCTTCTGATTTCCAACTTGGGATGTGCTAGTTTGCTAGACCTGCAAGTAGAATTGTAAGGGCTGTGATATGTAAGTGATTGTATATATGAAGGTAATGGTCATAACTGACCATTTTTTTGGCTATTTTTGACCATTACTACACTGTGGCCCAAAATGCGTGTGGTTTCTGTGTGGTCCTTATTGGCTGTCCTTGGCCTCCTCCTCTGACGATTTCTTCTGTAACTCCTGCTGGTGAACCCACAAAGAGGAATGTGGGTTGTTCTACCTCTGCCTTCAACACACAAATTCAAATTTGTGTAGAGTTTAAATATTTATTTGTATGCTAAGGTTTGAAATACTTACTTTGATATAGCATTTTGTAAAAATGCTTTGGCTTTTTCTTGATAACCAACTGGTACATCAATTTAATTTTTAATATAAAAAGTTGTAGTTTAAAAAATATGAACTCTATGATATTACTTGATATTTTTCAATTTAAAGTATTAGCCAAACTTTTCTTGTATGTGATCTGCAGTACTGCTACTAAGCAAAGGACAGTTATGGTGGCTTTGGATGCTACTCGGGGCTTCCTGACTTGCCGCTTTATTTGTGGATTTTTAGTTTACTGCTGTTTTGACAATGAATTATCAATCTCTGTAGTTCCCTATAATGTGGGGCTTTTTTTTTGGCTTGAAATGTTAGTGTTTAAAATGATGACCATAATCACTGACATGCTCAGAGAAAGATTTGCAGTTCTTTTAATATAACCACCAAAGACCATGAGTATGTTTGAACTTTACGGGCTGTCTATTTTAAATAGATCACTAAGAGCTGTCTGATGCAGTGAATTAGGCTTGTAGAGTGCTCTTGACTGTATAATATGCACTTAATATTCTCAGAACAGGCACTGTGCTTAGAGAAGGCCACTGTCAGTTTGGTGAAGAAACACTAGCTTATTTGCACAGCAAAGTGGTCAAATCCTTGCTTTAAGAGTGAAAAAAGTGGCTATATTCTTAAACGTGTGGAATAACAAATGTTGCTTTTCTAGACTGCAAAAATATTTGTAACATAGTTAGCTCATCCTTAGAAACTCACCATGCTTATTACAGGAATGAAGCTTCCTGTTGCATTTGGACTATTGAAATAATGAAACGCTTAATTTTCTCGTGTGGAAAAGTTCTGAAAATGTGTTTTGCTTTTTAAGAGTTGTTTTTTTGCCTTGTGGTAATTGTTCTAAAGATATTTTGTTTGGTGTTGCCAGAGGATTGCACAACTTTGAGTCTTTGCGTGATAGCCTACATAACAAATGTAAATGGGTGATAAAATCTTGACCTCCATTCAGATGTTTATTATGTTGTCTAGCTGTCAGTTGATTCAGTTCTCTGTGTGTTGAACACTGAGGTCAGAAGTAGGTAAATCGTGTACCGTCCTTTTTTGTTCATTTTTTTTTTCTTGAGAGTGTGGTGACTCCTTAATGCAAAACTCGCTTGATTTTTTTCCTGCAGGGTTGCTGTAGAGCCCATGTGAGGCATAAGGGTGACATTGGAGAGCAGAATGTCGCGCTGGCTGCTGCAAAGCCAGCTGGAACAGGCTGTCTTTTGGCAGAAGTTAGTGTTGCTTCGCTGCAGTAGTACATATTTTGCGACTGAAAGCAGAATTTATAAAAGTTGGAAGCTATGCAGACAATAAGCACTTTATGCATTAAAAGTGGAAATATCTTTCTTTGAAATTCTTGTCTCTCAAGACTTTTTTCCAGTATGTGCAGCTGACTTTAGCAGTGACAGTATTTTGCTTCTGCTAAGCCCTGTTATGTACAGAGGCAGAGAGGTTAGACTTGGAGATATTCAATCTGAACTGACTATTACTGCTTCCCAGAGCGATTGATTAGTGGTTGACAGCACTGTGCGCTGAATAGGTTCTAGCTTCTGCTAATCTCTGCATGGTGAAACATTTTTTGTTGGGGGAGAGGAACAACTATGCAATGTGTAACATGTTTGATATAGAGCTGCCCTTAAAAGCTCTTAAGAAAGTTTATCTGATTAAAATGAAACTTAGCATGTTGGGCCTTTATTTAAAAGTAGATCCTTGGATCCTTTTGTGGTTTAGACTTTTTTCACTATGTGTTCCAAAAGCAGAAGATGCTATTTAACATCTTCATGTTTAATAATGTTTAATAAAGAGACTCTCAGACCTTGAATGTCACAGCTCTGAGAGAGGCCTGGGTATGCAGTCTAAGAGGGGAAACCTGCATCTTGGACACTCAGTGATGTGAAATTCCATGTTCAAAGAATGTGGTTAGTGCTGGGGACTGGGTATCCTTTAAATTCCTTAAAATACCTTTGATTCAGGCAACTCTGGCTCATGAACCATTTAGTCCTAGTCAGTCATTTAGGTGTCATTGTTGAAGACGGTAAAGCTGAGGGAAGCTTTTGAATTCTTAGTAAGAAGTGGAGTTGAGGTAGATGCATCATGTGTCAGGTTATGTAGCTGCATCTGCTTTCAGCTGTTGTTGACCTGCTGTCAGTTTGTTTTTTAAAGGCAAAAAGCCTATTATATCCCATTAGAGGATATGGTTTAAGATAAATTCTCATGTTATGCTGCATTTATCATATACCTTTGGCCTCCAGAGCAAGTATTCTGCCCATTAGGTCTTTCAGGCCTTATATCTAAAGTTTTGACATATTTTATCTATTGACATTTCTGTTATGCCCTCCTGTGAATAGATTCTATATAGGTAATACCTTCTAGCAGGGATGCCTGCTGATAAAATACAAGCACATGTGGATTGTGTGGAGTCTAGTTGGAGGCCTGTGTTGAGCGGTTCAATTTATTCATCAATGACCTGGGTGAAGGCACAGAGTGCTCCCTCAGCAAGTTTGCAGATGATACGAAGCTGGGAGGAGTAGCTGACACCCCAGAGGGCT
>JAWLRI010000031.1:6547084-6656166 GCA_034781795.1 Crypturellus tataupa
GGGTGACAGAGCACTGGAACAGGCTGCCCAGAGAGGTTGTGGAGTCTCCTTCCCTGGAGATCTTCAAGACCTGCTTGAATGCGGTCCTGTGCCACGTGCTCTAAGTGTCCCTGCGTGTGCAGGGGTGTTGGACTAGATGACCTCTACAGGTCCCTTCCAACCTTAGGCAATCTATGATTGTGGTTATAACTTAATTTGCAGTCTATATATCCATAATAGAAAAGATTATCTTCAGTCACAAATGTATAAATGCAAATGTAGCTAGATCTTTGGGAGTAAGGTCATTCCCAGGCCATTACAAGTGTCCTAAGGGTGTGGTGTCAAGATTTTTAAAGCAGATGGGGTGAAACGGGGTGAGTAAAGAAATGAGGTCGAATGTAGGTGGAAGCAGAGTACTGGAATGCTTTAGAACAAAGACTGATAAGTTTGTGGACAGGACAGGATTCTAGGTAGCAGAACTAATGAGGCCTGAGTCCCAAAGGGCTTGCTGCAGCTCCTTAACCTTGACTCCTCTGGAGCAGGGCATGAGCTGGTCCTGACTGCCTTGCTCTGTGAAGTGGTGCCCTGTGTGCTGATTTGACGGAAGGTCCAAATGTCTCTGAGGCTTCTGCCCTTTCATATTAGACTGCTAATGGCCACTGGGTTCCAGGTCTTTTGGTGGTGAGAAGGAAAGACAGATGGGCAAAATGGCAACCACCTAAGCCTGTCTACTTTAGGAAAAGAGCAGTAGACAAGGCAGAGGCTCTGTGGTGGACATGGAGTAGAATACCAACTAGACTGAAGAAGAGATAAAGCTTCTTTATAACTTGTCCCTTCAGGCATAAGTTTCGTTTTTCCCCAACATATCAATTTGCAAGTCATACTTTAATTCCTGCAATTAAACAGAGTGCCTTGCAAGCATTCCCTGATGAGGTTATCGGGGAGTGTTACCTTCTGAAGAAACGTTCTATTAGAGAAATATGTCCACTGTGTGAGGCTTTCTGCTAAATCTCCAGCGCTGTTACAGTCAATTCTGAGTCTTGTTCTTCTCCTTCAATTATAAGGCTTTTCTTTGTTAATGCCAGAGACAAGTTGCCTTGTCATCACAGTATCTTTTATTGAAGGAATCCTAAACAAGTGTGCTAATGTGGAGCTTCTCCAGGCTTTGGTTCTTGGAGTACAGGGGAAAAGTACAAAATATAAAAAGAGGAATAAGCTCCCATGCATTTATGCCAGTGTTTGCATGTGGATGGAAGCCGTAGCTTATTAACTATTTTATAGGAAGCTCAATCCCTTGTTTTCCGTGTGGTAACCTGTTCATGTACCCATCTCGTGAGCCACTATCTCCCTGTTTTTGCATTCTATATATCCATAGTAAAACTGATCGTCTTCTTCAAATATGTAATATATATTTCAAAAGTATGTACATGCAAACATAGCTAGGTATTCTGGACTCCTAAGAAGTACAGGCATTTTAACCATAAGGAACAGACTTCAGTAGCAAAAGGGGGTGATTCTCTTGTACCTAGGCAGGACACTGCAGCACTGCTAATACCTTGCAGCCCCTATCACTTTCTCCAGGGCAGGGGCCCTGGCTGCAACATGCTTGACTCTATGGGATGTTTCAGAAATACCTTGGGGAAGGCCTGGTTAACACGCTTGCACATCTGCTTTTCTAGAAGATACCTTAATTTAGCTGGCAAATAGGAGATAAATATAATGAATTTGGTAACTTAAGTCTTTTGAGTTTGACTTTGTAATTCTATATTGAGAATTGTATCATAAGTGCATTTTTTTTCTATAAATCTGAAATGTTTAGATAGGAAGGGGCAGGGCAGCTATACTTCAGTATAGCTGCACCTTCAGTGGAAGGTGACTCAGCATACTCCTTCCAGGGCCGAATCCCTGCTGCTCTCCATGGTCTTTTCCCTGCCTCTCCCCACATTAGCTGGAATCCCTGTTGGAAGAGAAGAAATCCTTTGAGTGCCCTTCTGAGCAGGTAGAAGGGCTTCCTGTAAAGGCACAGGTCTTGCTCGGGCTCGTGTATAACGCAGCTGAGCACCAAGCCCCTCAGCTCAGGTTTCTACCTGTTCTGTGTCTTGGCTTTGACCAAGTGTGACTTGGTATGACTTGGTGTGACAGTGTGACTGTTTTCAAGACTGGGAAGGTGTTTTTAGTACCACCTGTGCTGCGAACCGAAACATGCAAAATAATGAATAAATGATTCCCCAAAAGATGAGATAGATTTCCTTTTGTGAGCATCTTCTCATAGTCCTTTCCCCTACACTAAAGCCTCTGCATTTTTCTTCATTGTTCTCTGCCTGCCTGCAGCAAAAAGTCCCATTTCCTTTCATGGTGGGTAACGTGCCTCTTACATGGTTCCTCTTCAGGTATGGACGGCTTTGGATGCTCCTCTGCTTTCTTCAACTGACTTGTTATCTTGTGCACCCTGTTATGTTGATAATCTGATGTTTCCTTTTTTGTTCCCTATTCATAAGGTGTGTGGGATGCCATTCTTTCAGGGCAATCTGTTTTTATGCATTGGCTGTAACTTCTATTTTTGTCATTGCCTGTTTACCATTGCAAGGAGAGGTTATGAGAAATAGTGTCTGTCTCGACTGACTTGAGGATGAATCATTTTCACACCTAACAGACAGTTTTTTATCACTTGAGATAATATCTGTAACAAAATAACTAATATGAAACTTCTAGTGAAGCCAGTTTTGAATCTGCATCCCACAGAACTTGGCCAATTATGTTACAACAACAAAATAATTAGTTACTTCTCTCTGTCAGCAGCTCACAAGACAGAAGAGCTGGTGGGTTGTCCTTTTCAACTTTTTTTTTTTTTTATTTTAAATTAAAATATTGACCAAAGAAGTGAATGTCTTCAAAAGTGCCTTCAAGAATGCCTCTTTTTTTTTTTTTTTTTTTTTAAACCTCCAGGGTTTTTTGAACGTAGAAATGACCTTATAACAGAAGCACCTAGGTCAGGGGTTTTTTGAGTTTGCCCACAAAAGCAAGTATTTTTTTTCCCCATTTCCTTCTCAGTAGAAGTTTTTGTAAAATTGTTTTTTTATAAGCAACAAAAAGACAGTAGCAGTAACCTGTATACAAGGCAAAGAATTGACCTCAGATGCCCCTCTGTACCTTTGTGTAGTTTGTAATTTTTATCTGTACCCTTGTGTAGTTTGTATGTCTAATACATACATACACATGGATATTTCTGTATGTGCATACGCGCACAAACATTGCAAGGCCTTGATTTTTTTCTTGAGTATCTTAGGTGCTGCTCCAGTTTTCTTCTCTTATGTATCACTGCAGTTAATGAAACCTTGGAGTGCAGTTAGACATTAGTTCGACACTGTTTGGGCAAGACTCTTATTAAAATGTCAAAATGATGTGTTTCCACTATGAGTTACATAGTTGTGCTGCTTGCTATGGATGTTTTCTTGTTTGCAGGCACAGTGAGCCAGTTGGACTTATGTATTCAAAATAAAACTATGCTAGCATAGAGCAAGCTGGATTGCCCTATTTTGTGGTTATGAGGAGGGATGGAATAGACATTATGTTTGGTGGTGGGATGCAGAATGAAAAGGAGTGTCCCTTTTAATGCCAGCGACATAGTAGATCACTGGAACAGCCTCGTCTCAACACACCTTTAACTGTGTAGTTAAAGACTAGAGACGTGCACATTTGTCCTTCTTGGCGGACAATGTTTCTTGACTGGCAGCTTCTTTAGGTGGAAACCTGCGTTTCAGATGCAGGGCTGTGCCCAGATGAAGACCAGCCTCATCAGGTAGAAAGAGTAGAGTTGATTCAGTTCAATTAATAACCTTTCATTTTAGTTTTGTGCGTGCTGTTACCTTCCCTTCCTTCTTCCCAGGCACAGAAAAGGTGAAGGGTGAGATGCTTTTCAGGTAACTATGAAGCCTTCGCAAGGATTGCAGATTGTGTCAAATTATACTAAAAAATGGAGAGGAACGGGAGATGGAGGTACTTGCTAAAGAGGGCTGGTAACTGTTGTACCTAAACATCTTTCCTGGACCTACCTGGCTTTTCAGGAGATTGAGAAGGTGGACGGGCTTCAGACAAGGCCTAGTGTATGGGGAGCTGTCCTGACATATACTTGGAAGAAGAGCTGTTCTGATTTCTAAATTGACTTCTTGGGCGTAGAAATATCTTCTCAGGTCTTGTATTTAGGAACTGTCTTAAATACCGACATGATTTTGTCCAGTCAGGTGTATGCCTGACTCTCTGCCTAGATGGCATGGTTCTTATTAGTCTTATGTGTGCTGGCTAGTTTGCAGGTGAAATTAGCAATATTTTCAAGCTTGATAATCTTTTTGTAGTCTTTTGGGGCACAGGACGTTTTTCTTTTTTAATATGTAACAATGCAAGTAATTCCTGGATGTGATTTTTATAGAGGAAGTCGTTTCCAGAAGTTATAGGCATTTGAGATTTTTAGCTTTTCCTTTGCAAGATTAACACCCAGCCTAGTAGAGATCAGCTGTAAAGTGGTGTGTAGAGCTACTCTATGTGCGTGAGAGGTTCACATCGATGGCAGAAATTAATCCCTTGGGGAGAGGAATAGGGAAGCTTAAGGCCTACTTCCTTAAACATTTTTGTTCTTCAGCTTGTGGGCTAATAGTGTTCTAGTAATTTCTATAAATACAGTCAGCTTTGGAAAAAAAATCAAAGAAACTGATTTCTGAAATTAAACAGCTCTAGAAATTATTCAGTTCTGCTGTTCCTCATCGTAAAAAATAAACAACTTATCTGTTCCAAATTAGCATTTGGAGATGTGGGAATCCAAATGAAGTGCAAAGCAGTTTTAGTATAGAGCAAGCATAGGAATTCAGGTTTCTTTTTTTAAAAGTAGCGTATTTTTCTTGAGTGGCTAGAAAGCAGAAAACTCATCAGTGTGGGGTTACACTGTTTTTAATAGTGCCTATGGAAAACTGGGTGGATGAAATCAGTTGAACTTGACTCATGGTCTCAGGTTAGAGTTATCCCCTCACACTGTGCTAGTTCCTACTTTTTTTTTAATAAGTCATTATTAATGTCTTAAAAAAAAAAAGTCCCTCGTAATTTCTCCTAATGTTTTCAGGTAAAATGCATGCACTTTACCTAATGCTGAATGCTGTGATTAGTAGGAAGGAAAAATCACCAGGTTGTGAAATCACCAGGTGATATTTTTCTACCTGCCTTTTTCTAAAAATTATTCTGTACTATAAAGGGAATTTTAAACAGTGATGCATGTATCAGAACAAATACCTGCATATTACAGCAATTTAGATGGTAAGTTCTAGAATTTAGGATCCCTTTTGGGAGAAGATAGATAATGTATTTAGCCACAGCAGAATAAATGCAAAGAAATGATTAAAGTTGCTTTCAGTCTCTTTCTTATGTTGAGGAACATACTCAATTTTATGCTTTCTGTTGCTTTCTCCAAAGAAGCATGTGCGCTGAAGGCAATCAAAACAGCTATTTGAAAGCTGCCGTAATTACTGCACCCATAAACTTGTGTTAGGAGTTTGAAGTATCCTGTGGGTTCTAAAAACTAGAGGAGTACTTAATTTCTGAAGGAAAAATGCTTTTTTAGGAAAGATGTCCTCTTGAGCAGTAAACATGTGAATAGCAAAGAGATGGAGTAACAGGTACATGGAGACACAGAATTTCAGGTTCATTAATGTTGAAAGGGACCTTTGGAGATCACTGAGTCCAAACCTGCTGATGAAGCAGGGTCACCCAGAGCATGTCGCACAGGATTGTGCCCAGCCATGTTTTGAGTTTCTCTAGGGAAGGAGATTCCACAGCGTCTCTGGACAACTTGTTCCAGTGCTCTCTCCCTCTCACGGTCCCTCTTGTCATGTTACTGACTGCCACTGAGGAGAGTCTGGCCCCCTCCTTTTGATAGCCTCTCTTAAGGTATTTGTAATACACAATGATAAATGATTATCATTATTAAATGATAATGATAAATGCATGGCTCATAGGCTCAGTCTTACTAAATTTGATGGCTTTTATCACTTCTGTTTTTTGTAGCCATGTTGGTTAAGTGATAAAAGCTCAGGGCTTGTGTTAGTTTCTGGCTTCTCTTCTGTTGGCTGTGCCCAGCACAATCACAGAATCACAAAAGGGTTGAGGTGGAAGGGACCTCTGGAGATCATCTAGTCCAACCCTCTACTCAAGCAGGGACAGCACAGGGTTCTCACTCTGCTCTTTCCCAATCTTTGTTTCATGTTTTATCTACCCAAATGTCCAGACATCCTCTTTTGCATGTTTCCATGACCTGCTGTTCAAATATACCCTAATGATTATATATTATACATTAATAGCTCGGAGTGTTTTCTAATTTATTTCTATTTCTGCTACTTTGATTTCTCTTTGGAAAGGGCCACAAAACACCTGTTTCACAATCTTCTGTTCCCAAACACTATAGAAAATTTCCCTGAAAGAAGGGCCCTATAGACTGCCATGCAACTAAAACAGCAACAAAACCCCTTCTTCCCTAGATCCTGAAGTTAAGTAAATGAAGCTGGAAGGTACTACAGAGATAGATTATCTTACTACTTTGTGTTGACTGTCAAATAACTGGAAAAACAAGCTTGAGGCTTATATAATAGGATGAACTACTGTTTCATTTAGACTTGTAATATTTTCATTTGTTACTCTATCTCAGTTTAAATTAAAATTGTAGTCATTAAATGCATACAAATTCAGCTTTGGTGCCCTTTATATGTAAATATTTTCTTGCACAGTGTAATTGCATAAGCCTCTTCGTTAAAAGAGTTAGGAAGTCTGTCATGCCCAGTCTTAGTACTGTTTAAGTTCTTAGGTTTGGACTTGAAGTACTTTGTTTGGAAAACTTTCAAGCTAAATTTTTAGCACAGTGTTCGGATATGAGACCGTAAATGTGATACCACTTAGTGTATCTTTATTTTAAGCAGTGTCCTGTGATTTAAAATGTCTTTACTTAGCCTTTAATCGAGTAGGAAAAAGGCTTGTTCTGTGCAACATCTGTCTCAAAGTAAGAAGAGGTTGACCGTTTTGGGCTTGTCCTGTAGGTCTTCTACCATGGTCTCTCTGTATTGTTGGAGGCTGCCTGTGGGCCACGTGGCAAAGAACAAGAGTGCGGAGTGGTGGTGAGATGTGCTCCCTGGAGTGCCGTCCCTGTACAGGAGCAGCCCAGGAGGCCCCTGTGCTCCCAGCCAGGGAGGAGGACCCAGTAGCAGAGCACAGTTCTCATTGCCTTTGTTCTGCTCCCATTAAAAAGCTCTGCTGGCTTTTGGAAGTGGCACTAGGCAGTTGACTACCTGCAGCTTATCTCTCCTGAAGAAATTTCTGTGGCTGAGATACTGGGCAGTGACTGAGTGGTTTTAGGCTCAGTTTTCTGTCCTTCCTCCTGCAAGGTTTGCCTGGAGAGGCTCTGCTTTCATGGAGAAATAGATGTTGCATTTTAAAGGCTTATTTTACTCTCTGAAAAGTCCAAGTACAATTGGTACTGCAGCGAGGGGCAAGCAGCCCGCTTGCAGCCTGGGCTGCCTTTCCTGACGTCGAAGCTTATGCAGACGAATCCTTTGGCAGGGAGACATGTGGCTGTGCTGGAAGCATGCCGTCCCCGCCTGGAAGTGCCTGCAGGAATGTGCCACTCGGATGGCCAATCTTCTCTTCCTGCTCTCTCCCTCATGTTTCAAGAGTCAGTCTCCTCAATGTGCCCAGCTCAGCACCTCTCCTCCTCTCTTTTGCCAGTGTTTCATGAAAATTAGACCTTTCATTTATATTTTCAGTCATTTTCCTGCTGTAAAGTTCACTTGAGATATTTCTTCTTAACATTTCTCTTCCTACTTTTAATTAAGATGATAAATACTGCACCAAGTCAGACCAGTAGCTTATGCAGCCAAGTACTCCATTTCCCAGAGCAGCAATGGGGAGGTGGCTTTTGGGGCAGAACGTGTGAGCGTGGCCCTGTTGTGTCCACGCTCCTCATACTCTCCTAGTATCTAGTCATCAGATCGGCAGTGTTAGACTGTCTGCTTTTGTTTCTTCTTATGATTCTGAAGTAACAGATTCCAGAAGCTGTTAAAAACAGAAGAAGGGAAAAGCATTCCATTTTAAACCAATGGGTGCTTAGTTTCTACTGCTCTGAGTAGTTTTGGACTTGAGCAGGGGAAAGGATGAAGTCTGTCTTCATTTTATGCACTGCCTTCATGTTTTGTAAACCTTAGTCCTCATGATCTTGCATCATCAGAGTCCTGGGCTCTTCAGTCTTTGCCTGGCAGACCACTGCTCTGTCTCTTTGGTCCTTTCTGCTACTCAGTCTTTTTGGTCCTTTAGTCGTCCTGCTCTGCCTAATCTATGCCGAGCACGTGGTTTAAAGATGTCTCCATTCTGAGTAATGGCAGTTCCCTACCCTTTAGGTGACAAACCTGTCATTCTTTTTGTGCTGTCTTTGAAGTTTTATGTTGGCTGCCATGTGGTGAGCTTGTCCCATTTTCCTGCTTCTCCCTGATCTTCTCAGTGCTCTGCACGGGGTTTCTTCTGCAGCTGTGCTGTGAACCAAATCAGAGAGATGATCCAGACTTGAAAATGTGTGGTGTTTTTTAATAAAAAACATGGCTTGGTTTCTTTCCCAGATGACTTCATTGATGTTTATAGCACAGCCGCACAAACAGTTCCATCAGCATGATTTAGGAAGTGATGAATTATGGTAGTAGGGACAGGAACAGGCTGCTGGGGTGTGTGGGAGTCTTCTTAATCTGACTTGGCTACCAGAGAAAAGCAACATGCAACTGCACAATCAACTATGTAGAATGAGGACATTAGGAGCCTGTGCCATGTAGCGTTTTTCATACAAAATGATCTGTAACTGTGCTTGTAGATGGTTATGCTGCTCTCATGGAACTCCTTACTGCCTTTTTTGGTACCTTGTCATTATTTAAGATGTAAACGTGGAATAAACAATTAATTGGTAGCTTATCGCAATAGGGTATAATAATAGAATTTGAGCAGCAGCATTATTTTGTTCTTCTGGGAAAAAAAAATTGTAAAGTTCAGCAGATTGCATATATGCTTGAAATGCCTTATGTTCAGGTTGTTCCTGTGGATGCTAAAACTGGATTATCAGGCAGGAGAGACTCTATTTTGCTTCATGAGCACACATTTAACTAGCTTGTGACTGTGTTTGCAAGGGATGTTCTAGTGCTGAAACAGGTCCTTTATCTTGAAGATGGTAGTGATGCTCAGGAAACCCTGGAGCTCAGATCAGCTGTTGGAAGCTTATAAGCAATAACATCTGTATAGTAAATTCCTGTTGCGAGGGGAGAAATCTTGTTAACCTCTTCAGTTCTTGTATTTGGACTGGTTTAGGGTGTTACTGCAAGGCGCTTTTTGGAAGATGAATCGACTGGGGCAATACTCTGCTGAGTGTGACTATGGATTCTTCTCTTAAACTGAGTATATTTTGCAGATGATGTTGCATTGATCTTTCCCAGCTGTTTTGCTTTTCTGGTGACATCTCTCTGAAAGAGCAGTGTTAGAAGGACAAATTTTGAAACTAAAAGGAGTAATTTACACCTTTGGAAGCCGGTATATGGTTAATTTCTTATGTTTTATATCAACAAACTGGAATTCACAAGATATCTTTTTTTGTTTCTTTTTTTAATTGTGTGAAAAGCTCCCGCTGCCGAATTATAATTCTGGTACCATATTCTACTGGTGATGTTTCCTAGCTTAGTGTGAGGAGCTAGATCCTTTGTTTACAGGCAGTTTGCAAATGCTCTAATTGGAGAGTGTATTCTTATCTCAACCAAAGGTATCTCTTAATATATCAAAAAAATAAGTTGAGGCTTTAAGGAATGGCCATATAATTAATTTGAGGGTGCCTTTTAATTGTCCATAAGCAGCTTACTGTTTCAAAGTTGTTAAGGCCCCAGGCCCCTGAATTGACCAACAGTACTTTCTCCTACGGCTACAGTTTCTGATGTTATAATAAAATGTTACAGGTTTCCATTCTAGAGACATAATTTTATTTCTAGATTCTTTGGTGCTGAAGGGCAACTCCAAAGTGCTTGGAATTACGGAATGAATCTATATTCATACTATATAACTATGATTCGGTTTATGTGATCATTTAAATCTGGGGAATGATTCTGCTGCTGTGGCAAATAAGCTAGAGGTAAAGAGAGGTGATAATGCAGAAGTGGGATAGATGTGGATCTGTCATTAAATTAAAAGCCCTACTTCTGTGTTATTTTAGTATTGCCATCATCCTTGGCATTGGAAAGGAGATGAGTTTGACTTAGGATATGAATGTTTTCCAGCCATCTAATTTTGATGAGCACATACTTTCCCCCCTCTGGTGATGAGTAACATGTGTTTAAAAAAAAAAAAAAAAAAAAAAAAGTCTAAAGCCATTTCTCTAATCCTTCATTTGTAATGCAGGCATCATATTAATTTTGGTAGTATCTGCCACATCAGCTATCAGACTCTTTAGATATGGCAAGCTGAAGGGGCTCTAATTAATTTAAAAAGTGTATTACGTTTTCGTGTGACTTCACAGATGAAACAGATCTTTTCAACCTGTTATTGCTCATTCCAGAAGTGTGTTCCAATTCAATTAAATTTCACTCTCTAAAAGAAAATCCTTGGAAAAGAGCTATTTCTCCTTATTTGCATGCTGAATTGGGATTCTGATTGATTTATCAAATATCTGAAGTGATGCTTCCTTACATATGACTGTGAAGAAAACATAATCCTATACTTAACAAATAAACAACAATTAGTCTATTGAATTTTAGAAAAAGCTAGGTCAGAAAAAATGTTCTTAAGTCTATTAAGTCTTATTAAGAGTCTTATTAAGCATCTTTTGTAATAACCTTGCTCTGGTGTTTCAGTGTGGAATAAGTTTTCTGTGCCTTCTCTCCTGACGTAGATTTTATTAGTGAGCAATCTCTGCTTGGCTTCACCGAAATCACTGAAATGATAAACTTAGCAAGTCATTGTTTCAGCCTTAGTGCCAAGCTGCCGTTTCTCACTCAGTCTAACCTCTCTGTGGGTTTGTGTGTAAGTGGCTGCTACTGTAGAAAATAACTTCTAGTCAAGACTACTTGCTTCTGCAGCTAAAGTGCAGACATCCCAACACACTGCATATACCTCTTTGTAATCTTCTTTTAGAGAAGTACATTTTTTTTTTTAATCTTAAAAGAAATGTCGCTTGACTTTATATCACTGTGGACTTCTCTTGTTCCCAAACTCCTATAAGATTTCTGTCTTTCCTTTATTTAGCTTTTTTTGAAAGTGTCTGCTGGTTTTAAATGCCATTGTTCCAGTCCAACCCCAAGGAGAGAGCTGACTTTTCTGAAAATGCTGAAGACTAATTCTCTGTCATGACAGAAGCCTGGATGTCATCTACTCTCCTTGCATTTCCTGCACTTTCCGAACCAGATTTGTCACTACTTGCTACTGAAAACGTTTGGATAGTTTCATCTTCCCACCAGATAGTCCAGACCCTGCTTCAGAGATGTTACTGCTTGGGCCTGTACAGAAATGGCTGATAGGTTTGTTGCACATTGTTTATTCAGATCATGGGCTGGGTGTGCAGAGTTGCAAAGAAAAATCCAGAGTTACTGCCTCTGGCTTGGGAGGTTACCAAGATACACATAGCTGGGGGCTGGGAGAGTATTTGGAGCCTAATTGGTACTACAGGCTCAGCCTGTTTGATAGTCTTCCTTAAACACTCATACAGGCTGCTCTAAGAGACAAGGAAAACAAGAAGGGTGAAGCTTTGCTTTGGCTGTTCTTTTGCTTCCTACATCTTAACTGGGCTGATATTTGAGTATCTTTCCTCTATCTGAACCTTTCTAATAAAGGAATTGTACCCTTCAAAGTGCGCTCAACTCTAGCTGTGCTCTGTAGAAGAAAATGAGGCAGCTTCCCTGCCTTTGTTCTCCCCTAAATGAGATAGTGCTTGCACTGTTTGTCCAAAGCCACCTCCTTCCCCAGGCCAAGATAAAGTGTTGTCATTCTCCCCTGGGAACAGCAGCTGTACAAGCTCCATTATCTCCTTTAGGATGGATATCTCTTGCATCTACCTAGAATATTGGCCCCATAATGCCTGTTTTATCTTGCTTAAGATTCCTAGAATATGAGGTATCAGTATACTAAGAGGAAGAACAAGCAGTGATGAGACCTCAAAGTCTCTTTTCACTTCCCTGAAAGAGAATCAAGCTTCTAATCAAGAAAACTTTTGCTGCTGGCGAGAAAGCCTCAGGAACTTTCATACAGATTTGGCACAGCAAGAATTTAAAAAGCTCTTAATGTATGTCAGTTCTGGATAAGCATGTAACTATTTCAGACAGGAGTATGTATAATTTCTGTTTGGTTCATCAATTTCCAGGCTTATTTTCTATCTGATGCCGCTTGTCTTTTACTGTTTTCAAAAGTGATGCTGTTTTTCTCTGGCATTGTAATGCAGAGAATGGGAATTGGCTAATATTTCTTCGTCCCTTCAATAATTAAGAAGAGATTTTGGTTAAACAGTGCTACTGTTCTCCCTCCTTTCTAATATCTGTCTCTGTTTTAGGATCTGAACTCTAGCAGTTCCTCAATAACTCTAGAACTTCCTCAATAAACAGTTTTGGAAATTTCAACCATATGTGCAGACATTGTTATTAAAAGCCTTAATATGCTTAATATCATGTGCTACTGACAAGGAATTGAATCTCCAGGTGTTGGGGGGCATCCTCATGAAGAGATACATATTCTTTTCCTACTGTTTTTTGTAGAGAGAAGAGATTCCCACTCAAATTTTGATTTGATAAAATCTTTGTCTTGCAATAAAATGCTTGGAAGTATGTTGTGTAGTTTGAATCCTAGTTCTGTCCTTAAACTGGGAAAGCAGCCTTGCTGGAAGTAGAGACAAGAAAAGACAGCCTTGCTTTCCATTCCTCCTCTTGTCACATCTAACCACTGCATCTCCTCAAGATGAGTTGGCTCAGCTTGCTGATCCAAGACCTGTTTTATTTTGAAGAGGGGTTCATTTGTCAGAACAGTAGCTAGACTGACTCATCCTGAGGCTACAATATTGCCAGATCTGCTGTGGAGGAACATGAAGATGTGACCGTTGCTTCTGGAACTAGCCATTACATTGATCAGATTATACATAATATAAAATGAGCTGTAGCTTCTCCAATTCCTCTAGAATATTTTGGAAACCTTCTCTGGCATATAGCTCTCTTGCTCTTGTACTACTATTTTTATTACTTAAAATAATGACTTGTCCATGATGAAAAGCTCCTCTCTAGTTTCTCACTGCGGATGAGGTAGCGTTTTTAGAGCTCCTTCACTAAGAGAGCGCTTCTTCCCTGGAGAGTATCTGCCTTGTGCTGCTTTCATGCCTATAGTTTCTCAGTGTTAATTGAGAAAAAGTTCTCCTTCCATTCAAAGCCATCTTTAGCCTAGCTGACTTGTTTCATTTTTGAGCTATTCTAAAACCTAAAGCAAGATCATGACTGTTTTGCCTCCAAGGTTACATCAGCTCTGACAGCCCAGCTGCGTTCCGCAGCACAAGCTGGATAGCTTGAATTTGGTTTCTGCAGGAATGAATCCTTTGACTTGTGGACTAGCATACAAATAACCATCCCAGTTCAAATAGGGGATGTCAAATTAGCTACTGGTTCACCTTCTGTCTGCTTCACTTTTTTTCCCATCGTGCTTCTCATGTGAGGTGGATGGTGATTCTGAGCTGTGGGCCATTTTCTTACTCCTCCTCTTGCAGTGCTAAAAGAGGTATCAAATGGAAGCCTTTCATAGCTAGCTGAAGTCTGGCTGCTTCTCTGGCTCCTGGTTGTGCTCTCTTGCAGACTCTGATTCTCTTTAGAGGCTGGACTCAGGTTCTGTAGTGCTGCCCTTTTTCAGTAAAGGCGGAGAGTAGGAAAGCAGGGTAGAAAAAAAAATGGGGGTATTAGCAGTAGCAAAATAGACCTCAATTCAAAAACAAACAAAACAAAAATAAAAAGCTGATATCCTGAGGAGAAAAAATACATATATATGAGCTCCTAGCCTCCTCTCAGGAGAGGGCATCCAGCTTTGGTCTTCTTTCTGCAGCAGGTTCAAGCAGGTGCTTCTCCTTTTGCCTGGGCTTTCAGGGCCACCTACTTTGTCTGTCTATTGTCTATAAATTGCTTTTTAATGAAAAATGGAAAGATGCTGGGTATGTTTGCATAAAGGGTGGTTGCTGTGCCAGCTACGTAAGAAGCAGGACCCTGTAGCAGAGGCTCCCTACAGCTGTGGAGAAACTGGCTGTGCCCTGCACCTTCCTGCAGCCCCAGTGTGTGCAGTGGCTGCAGGGACCCAAAAGTGTCCCCAGGGCAGCAGGTGCTTTCCGTGATCAGAGAGCTCCTTTGCTTTGGGGCTTGTTTCCCTGTGCTGATGAAGCAGCCTTGCTCCAGGATCCTCTCCATTGAATTCCCGCTTCTCTCTACTTTTGCTGTTTTGCATTTTCTTCTTCCTTACCTTCACTTTTTCTCTTCTTTTTTTTTAGCCTCTTTCCTTTAAAGTCTTTTTTTTTTTTCCTCCTTCCTTCTCATATAACTGTGGTACTCGCCTGGCCTCTCTGCCCATTGCACTCCTTCCTCTGCAGGATCTGCTGCCTTGGCTGGAGGCTCTTTGGGCCAGACTGGGGTACTTCGGGGCAGGAGCTCCCTCTTCCTCCCTGTGCTGTGGGCTAGGAGGGTTGATCTCCTTGCAGAGGGCCTGGGCTCCTCTGATTCCCTGGTAGGGCTCGGATGCATCGGATTTTCTAAGTCCTGGTGCATCAACTGAGCTGCTCTGGCTGCTGCGATCACATCAGCACTCGCTTTGTAGTCTAGCAATCACCCTATCTAAATGTGAAGTGGATCTGTAAGGTCTGATCATTCTGGTGCAGCGTGTGGGGGTTGGTGTGTGCAGAGAGAGCAGGACAGCAAGAGTAGCTGCTAAAAATAACTTGTTAGAGTATGAGACAGCCTAGGAAATGCCAGCAGCAGCCAATTTTTAGATTAATTGCATGTATCTATCTTTTTGTCTTTTGCTTTTTTTCTTTCTTGTATTTATTCTTTCCAAAGCAAAAATATAATTATAGGCATTCAGGTGAATGTTTTGTGTAGATAGGAAAGGATTCTCTTCTAATGCAGTTCCCTAAGGCCTTTTTTTTTCCCTCCAGTCTCAGTATTAATTGCAGTTTGGCAAAATAGTGAGGGGTTTTTTTGTGTGTGTATGTTTTTTTTTTTAATGCTTAGAGACTTACTGTGGTGTTCTGTGTTTGCTATGCTCCACAGAAATACCAGTGTGCCTTTGGTTTTAAGGGCCCTCCCCCATCAGCTCCCCACCTCCCATCTCTAGCGTTCCTGGCAGAGGTGGTTCTTGCAGCCCTGCGAGTGACGTTGCCGCCCTGTCCCTTGCGTGTTCAGCTGCTTGGCTCATCTGTCAGCAGGCTGCTAACCTGCTAACCTGGAGGCATTTCGGGACGGCCAGTTTCAGCAACCAGCTGCTATCAGCTCTTCTGCCACAGTTGCATCCAGGAGAGGTCACTCAGTGGCCAAAGCAACAGCAAACTCGACAGGGTCTATCCCTTCCTCACCCCTCTTGGAGGGTCCTTCCCTTCCTTTCCTAGTCCCTCTTGTGCTGCTTGGGTTTGGAGAAGCAGTTCCAGACCGTGCTGGGGAAGACGAGCACACCTGCACGAGAGATCTGCTGTCTTTGCCTGTGTTGCTTTGATGAGGATCTAAAAGCCTGTAGAAAGTAAATACCTTAGAGCTTAACATGACCTTTGTGAGGCTACTAAGAAGCCTATAACATGGATTTCCTAGACCTGAGGAAATATCTTTTTTTTTTTTTTTTTTAATTACGATCTCAATAGTGAGCTTTAAGCAAGCTGTGTGGCCCCTCCAGAAAACTATATTGCCTCCCCTAATGAGAGACTTGAACCTTCAGTGCCATTTGGAAAGGCTGAACTGACATGCGGTCTATCTGGTGCTCTTTCTTTAGGTGAATGTTAGGTTTTATCTACAGATCAGTAACACAGCAAGACTGTCCTTGCACCTCGATGTCATTTTACACACACACTATGTCAGCTACAGGGACACGAGGCAAGTTTCCAAAGAAGTCTCCTGTGGAAAGCGGCCTGTTCAGTGCTATGCTTTGATATCCCTGCACGACTGCTGTGTAAGGGAGAGCTGCCTTGTGTCAATATTGAGCCTTTCTCACTGTGTTCGTCTAGTGCATGCAGGCTTTCCTATTGCAAGTCTAGCAGTTGTGGTTAAGCTGTATTGCGTGCTTTAGAAAAGACTCCAGTCTAAAATGAAAATCGAGCTTGCAGAAATCACCGCAATTTTTAGATTTTTTTCAAGACCACTTTCCTCATTTGCAGGATCCCCTTCCCCAACCAGTTCTGTCCCAAACTCAGGCAATTTCTATTTCTAGTCATTATGTGTAGTATTTTTACCTAAAGACCATAAGTTTTGATCTCTGAAACTCTGTTCCCCAAATGGATAGCTTTTAGCTATAATCAGGCTGTCATCCAACTTTCTCCCAGGCTTAAATGGATTATGCTTTTAAAGTCTCACTCAAAGTAATGTATTTTCTGACCTTTTCTTGTAATGTCTGTGGTTTCATTTTGAATCTCTCTAGTGTTTTGAATTATCCCTTCTGAATTTTTAGATACCAGAAGTGAGCAAGCTATTCCAGTAGCTGTTGCATGGATGCCAAGTGTGGGGGAGATTTTTTTTTCATTTATTTTATTCTTCATTATTTTATTCTAGCTAATATTCCGCTGCTTACATGCCCATGGGTTGCTTTTTAGCAGTTTGCAGCACTATTCAGCACTTCTGTCCCTCCCTTCTCTGTCTTGCTGGGATGGAATTAGTTGGCTTCACAGTTTTGTCAGGTATCTTGGTTTGTTTTGTGCATAGGGCCCTGAGGGAGGTCCACTTTTTTTGTTTCACTGCTTTCTCCATTGTGTATAACTCTCCCAATCTTGTGACACACAACCTCATTGCTTTTCTTTTGGCTTGTTGATTTATGTGGCATATAGTGTAGGACCAAGAATTTATGTCAATGGGATGCTGACATTACCTGCATTGTCCCTTTCAAGTCTCTGGGTTCTGCTGCTTACCAAAAACATCCTCTATACTCAAACTTCTTAGCTGGCTCTTCTAAAATCCTTGGATAGAAATTGTGAGATTCTTCTGATCTTAAGTAACGTCTGATGATTGCTCTTTATTACAGTATTCAGTTACAGCTCAGAAGTCAGATGACATATCCTGTGCCAAAACCAGCTTATATATTTATTGAATACTTCTGTTTTCCATGAGGGATGATTGACACACATTTTTTTGTTCAAGTTTTGCCTGGGATTGTTTTTCAAATTCCAAGGATTCCTTTCATTTGTTGTGAATTAAAAAAATAAATCATTCTATTTTCTTAGATTTCTGGCTTTGGTTCCCAGAGTTTCTCTTTCTATCCTTGTAAATTTATTTCTGTCTCTTACAATGTCTTCTGTTAGGTAAACCTCATGCATTTTGCTGATGAAGAAAGGAAGATGTCCAGTAAAGCAGTGCATCAATACCATTTTTGCATATTCTCCCTTGTATTGGCTTGTAATCACTGGCCTTTTGTGAAATTATCCCTTTATAAAGTCATAGGATCATAGAATGCCTAAGGTTGGAAGGAACCTCTAGAGGTCATCTAGTCCAATCCCCCTGCACATGCAGGGCCACCTAGAGCACATGACACAGGGCTGCATCCAAGCGAGTCTTAAAGATCTCCAGAGAAGGAGACTCCACAACCTCTCTGGGCAGCCTGTTCCAGTGCTCTGTCACCCTCACTGTCAAGAAATTTTTCCTTGAAATTTTTCATTTTTTCCTTGAAAAAATGGGCTAGGTGTGCACGTTGCCATTTCCAACTTCCCTATTTATATACAGAAGCAGAATGAATGATAAATGAACTATATGCACAATATACTCTGAAGCCTTTGCTTGCACTTGCACTACCCTGAGACTGTCAGCTGCTTTTTATCAACGAAGTGCCACGGAATCATCCTTGTTCTGTGCAGGAAGGTGTCTAGAAAACTGCAATTTAGCATTGTCAATTCTACTACTGACAGCATGTTTCCTTGCATGTGGTGTTCATGTTGAAGATGATTCAATCAAGTGAGAACATCAAGTTTCCTTCTTGTTTCTTACTAAGAACAGGTGCTTAAGCAGTCGGGTAGTTGTGTTATGCAGAGTTATTTGATCAGTGTGAAGATTCACAAAGCATTCAGGCTTTGGACCTTCTAAATGATCAGTGAAAATAATGGAGTTCTGAGAGACTTCTATCCCTTTTTGGTCACTCAGTTTTCTATAGATAGTTGTGGCAGCTGCTGGCTGTAACCTATATTTGAATTGGCAGAGGCGAGAGCCAGCAGCGTAAGGTTTCAAGGGAAGTAACTTGACTATATTGAATATAAGGCCAATTCAGATGAAAGTGCAGAGAAGCTTTAGACTGAGTGGTCAAGAGTGACTTATACGATGCCATACTTTAATAGAGAGGTGGCACAGAGAATGAAAATGGATCAAAGAGGGCATTTGAATTAACTGGAGACAGACACTTCCAGGACTTCAGACAGTAGAGAGTCCTGCGAGATTTTCCTTTAAGACTTAAAGCAACCTAATTAATGCTTAGTGAAAAGAGCTGTGTGCATGGGCATGTGAGCAAAGGAGGAACAATTGGAAATGACGAGCAAGAGGACTCTGGTGAGGTCAAAAGGAAGAGCAAATGGAGGAACTGGAGGTAGAATGAAGGCCTATGAGGCTGCATTTGAAGTAGGAAGAAAGCAGCTGTAAACATCCTACTAATTCTTTGTTTCTTCTCTTCAAAATGTACACAAGAGGAGGAAGGAGGAAGAGCATTTATGTTAAGTTGAAAGAAGTAAAGAATCATAGACCTGACTATGTATGCCTTAATGTTCATTTATATGGCTTAACCAGGAACTGAACAGCTGGAAGGGATGGAGGACAGATAGAGTTTTGGACTTTCTCCAAGGCCATTCACTAGCGCATGTGGGGGAGCTCAGATCAATTGTGAAGGAAGTCTTTCATCATGTCTTTGGTCTGAAGGGACTTCTGTTGACTGGTTCCTACATCTAGGCACTGCTGAAAAGTTGACACATGCTAACTTTGTAGAAGGGCTCACCTGAAGCTGGAAGTAGGAGCCTGCAGCTGGCATTATGTTTCTGTGAGGAAATCCTTGTTCAGTAATAAAATTCACTGCCTTATCTGGGTAAGCATCTGCCAGGATTTTTTTTTTTTTTCCCCAGAAACATCTCTTCTCAACCATAGGAGTCCTTCTGAAGGATAACATTGATCCAGCTGATTATTGTTTAGTCATCTGGTGACTAGCATAACAGAACACACTATTGAATAAACCCAACCATATTTCAGTGCATGGAATGGAATTAATATGAATATTATAGGGAAGATGGAATTAATGGTTGAAAGGATAGGTGATCATAGGCATTAGAGAGAATGCTTACAGGAGCTGTGCTAAAATGTTACAAACGTGCTGGAAACTGGGTCTGCACTGGTGTTTTAATGAACTATGATCTTGTAAATGGCCTGTGTTCTTTCTTCACAGAAAGGGATTGACATTTTCCACTTTGGAACTACTGCTTTACCTTATGCTAGTGATTTATTCCTTCTGGCAATCCTATGCTGCGAGATGGGAAGGGAGCTGGGTAGATTAGAGGGTTTGGGAATTAGGATGTCTGGATTTTGTTTCAGGAGCCCTTCTGACCACAGGGATAACCCCTCCTTTAGGTGCACCCGCAACGCTTGATGTTAAACATCAAACTGAGGTGGGAAAAGCTTTGAGGGCATTATCAAGTGCAAATACAAGTGCGCTATAATGTGATAGCTCTTTATGTTCTGAGCTTCTGTGGCAGATAGTAACAAGGCTGTTGGCATAGGTGACAGTCGCACAGTCACAAAAGTTTGCTGTTTTGTTGCAGTAAAGCTGCAGTGAGCAGCAGAAGGTAGCTGCTGCTGGGCAGCCTGTTCCGACACAAGCTGTGCTCTGAAAGCTGTTTATTATTTTATTTTGGAGTTTGGTCCTTCTTTCCTTCCTGTAGTTGTTCAGGTCAGTGTTCGGGTCCCATTGTGACCCTTTCACAATGAAAGGTGTGAGGCGCATTGTGAGCCTGACAATGTCCTCCTGGCTGCGGGGCCACTGAGTCTGGCACTGCCAAACACATGTCCCAGTCCAGCAAAGGAGACAAAAACTGCTGGGGCTTGTCAGCAAAGTCTGCCCAGAGCGAAAGACTTCCCGGGATTTGCCATCCGCTGTCTTGCCTCCCAGGATAACACAGATTGCTAGAAAAGGGTGTTTTCCCAAACTCTTCTTGTGCGGAGGCTGAAAGCAGGAGTCCGCAACTATTTAACATGCTTGTTTCTGTGTCATTCAGCTGGCAAGTCAACTCTTGCTGCCCAAAGAGTGTAAAACCTGAGATAGCTCTGTTGAAGTATTTATGAACTCAAACAGTCCCTGCGTGTATGTGGTGCAGTGAGTGGCTCAACAGGGCTGAGAGGCCACTGGATGTTGCTGTGATATGAATATGTATTGTTTGCATACTTCAAAAAGTAGTTGTTCAAAATACTCAAAATGTTGTTCAAAATCAAAGGTACAGGGTGACCTTCCCTCGTGCAATCCCTCTGTTTCAACTTTCTGTAGTGGAAAAGAGGCTTGGAATTGCAAGTTTCAGAGACCTTACCATTTTCCTGCTGATCCTTACCATTGGCACAGGACTTTTGCTGATGTCTTTTACAGAGATGGTTGTGTCTGAAAGCAAGGGAAGGGAGAAACATGCAGGATGCTTGTGATCTGTAGTATTTTGGTAGAAAAACAAAGTAATTCTTGGTTTAGCTAACTTTGAAGCATCAGTACCTTCTTTTTTTAATCACCCTAGACTTTAACAAACTGAAGGCTGTTTTACCCAAGGATCTAGGGAAGCAGTGAAAAGCAGACGAGGTGCCCAGCTGGGCCTCCCCAAATTGGCTAAATTGGCCCTGGAGCTTCCTGCAGTCCCCCCTTGTATGGCCAGGAATTCAGCCTTTGCTGCTATGGTGGAAGAGATTCCTGAGTGGCTTTTGGCTCCAAACAGTGAAATTGGGCAGGCGTCCTAATACCAAGTGCTGCGAATATCAACCAGGATGGCCAGAAATGAGTTGTCTTCCACCTCTAAGACTTAGGTGGTTAGAGACACAGGAGGATACCTGGTTTACAGTAATCTCAGTACTCCGGCTGTGTGGGCAAGGTGCACGCAGTACACTTGCATGCAGCGAGCTTACCTTTTAAATGGCCACAATTGCTGCAGTAAAGGACTTGTCACTTATTTATGTATAGTGAGTTGGAAAGCTAATCATAGACTAGGTAGGGAAACAAAGTAGACAGCTTATTTACAAAGATGCTTTTAACTCATTTACGAAAACTTACTTTTGGTAAGTGTTTTTTCTTTCTTGCTTCCTCCACTTTTTATATTTGTCATAACAGGGAGGTAACTTTGTCATGCAGTTTCATTCTGCTTCCTTTTTCTACCTTCTCTTCTCTGGGCAGAAATTATCTTCTCTCCCTTTCCTTTCTTTTTTTCTTTTCTTCTCCCTCTTCTTTTTTATTCCCTCTCTGAAAATCTGTAAATCTGCTTTTTTCCTTGTGAATATTTCAGGGAAGGGATGTATCTTGCCATGCAAATGGCAGCATTTGCAGTAATGTGCTTTATTTTAAAAATTGCTTTGTGGAGTGGTTGCATGCTTGAAAGCAAACGGCTTTAAGGACCTGAAAGGAAACTGAAGAGAGGGGTAATAGCTTGTTCTGATTTTTCAAGAGCAAATCATGTCACATGAACCTACTTTTGTCCTGACCTTATGGATACAGGAGTAGTGATATCTTGACTTGAAAATGTTCAAACTAATGTTCTCATAAGCAGCCTCGGAAGGTGGCGGTTTACTTAAATGTCCTCAAAAGGAATGCACAATTTGTTAGCAATTTTGTTTAATCATAACTCTGCATGGTTCAATGTAGAGTTGGGACGGTCTGTTTAACGGTGTTATGCAAAGTCTTTAACCAGTCTCTTAGACTTCACCATGTTACACTAGTTTCTCAGGGATGCTCTGTAATCCCGCGTGAAATGCATTTCCTCACTTGGTGACTGCTAGCATTCTGAAGGATGCTACCAGCCAAGGAACGCTGGCTGCAGTTCACCTGGGGCAAATGTAGCGCGTTGGCTTTTCCTAAGAACCACTAGGCGCATAAGTAGAGCGTGGCAGAAGATTGGCTGGGCAGCAGAAGAGCTGGTGGGTTCACAACATGGCCTGAGGCAACCCGATTGCAGCATTGCAAAACCAGCAAATGCTGTGGTGGGCTATGCCAACATGCAGGGTGCAGGTCAGCGGTGCAAGAAGTCACTGGGGCAGAGGGGAGCTTCGTCTGCAGTGCTTTGGGTACCATTCCTGAGAGATCTCAGCTGCTGCGGACAGGTCCTGGAGGAGAAGTGGCCTCTGCAGTGCTGTGGCTTCCCCTGCAACAGTCCCTGGCGTATTTGAGGGAAGAGGGAGGTGAGACTGAGATGTACGCTGGGTGTGCGTCGATCCTCTTGTGCTGTCCCGTTGAAGCTGTACACGTGAGTGCCGTTTCTGGCAGGCTTTGGCCATGCTGCTGGTTTTTGCTGACAGACCTGTTCTGGTAAAGGAGAGAGGGCTGCTCTGTAGGTTATGCTGGTACTTTGATTCCTTCAGTTAAAGGAGACAATGGGGAGAGGGTTTGATGCTTGATTTCGGTAATGTGAGCAACACTGCATTTAATGATGCTCGTGTTGATTAGATACAAAAGTCAGTACTTGTGTTGGCCTTGGGTCGCATTTTATATGCTAAGCTGTTTGCATCTGAAAAAAATGAATATTTTTGTTACAATGTTCTAAATGAAAAATTTTCCCTACTAAATATATATATATTTTAAATATGCTCAGTTTTTATTTTTTGAGGTTTTTTTCTTCCTCTGTTATGCTAAAATGACCATGCTGGTTACAATGTTTACTCTATTTTAGTCTTGTTGGTTGGTGGTCTTGCTTGTGGATGTATTCGGATGTATTCTGATTATCTCCTTTTTTTTTGATTCCCAGGAGACAAAGATGGCAGCAAAGTGACTACAGTAGTGGCAACTCCTGGACAAGGTCCAGATCGACCACAAGAAGTTAGCTACACAGACACCAAGGTGATTGGAAATGGATCTTTTGGTGTTGTGTATCAAGCCAAACTCTGCGATTCAGGAGAACTTGTGGCCATTAAGAAAGTCCTGCAGGATAAAAGATTTAAGGTGAGACTGCATAACTGCAGAATATTCTTCATGAATGTTACTTCATTTTCCATTCCTTTGACGGCAAACTTTCCTCCTAATTATTTTCTTTGGAACACATAAATGCAAGCAAAACTTTCAAGACCAAAGATTAAACAGATGGTTTGTGATAAATGGATTTCGTTTAACTTGAAAATCAGTGAGTCACTGCTGTTATGTTTACTTGAGTTACTGCAAAACAGGAAACTAAAAGTACTGGTTTGATGTTGTGGTGGTGTTCCTGGTCCCAGACCAGATTCCTTATGCAGGAATGGGGAACAGAGGAAAAACTGTTCTTAAACTTACTTTCTTCTACCATAGATTCTTCTCCGGTTATTATGAATTAACCCAGAAAATACTGAGCCCAGGGCAGTTTGGAGTGAAGGGGAGCTTTATGAATGTGATCTAGTCTGACAGGTTTCCTAGACTAGTGGAACTTCTTTTCTAAGTTAGCAGGTAGTGTTTGGAAAGAAAATCATACCTGTATCTGGGTGCTATTCAAAATAAATAAAAGTTAAGGACCGCTAGAGCAAACTAATCGCCATTACCTCTTGTGCTAGGTGGACATAGGTTTTGTTGCTTACCTTTGCAGTCAAGTGGCCTGCAGATAAACTTGTGCAAACTGTGAATGACAATAAAGCTTTGGCTTTCAACACCTGAAGTCAAAAGCCTCAGTTTTCTCTCCTTTTTATTTACTATTTTTCCTCCGGTAATACTCCATTAGCTTTGCTGATGTTAATTGTAATTTGTATCCTATGCTTCTACCAAGATCATTCTTTAAAAGTGTTTCACCTTTTTATCAGACCTTGAAATTGAGGCTGCCATCACCACAGGCAGCAGCATGTCAGAGACAAGAAATAAAGAATGGAATGGTAAGGTATTTTTAAATTATACAAGGACAAGTGCAGGGTCCTGCACCTGAGGAGAAATAACCCCAGGCACCAGGACAGATTAGGAGTTGACCTGCTGGGAAGCAGCTCCGCGGAGAAGGATTTGGGAGTCTTGGTTGACAGGTAAACCATGAGGCAGGAATGTGCCCACGTGGCCAAGAAGGCCAGTGGAATCCTGGCTGCATCAGGAAGAGCATTGCCAGCAGGTCGAGGGAGGAGATTCTGCCCTTTTCCTCAGCTCTGATGAGGCCGCACCTGGAGTACTGGGTGTAGTTCTGGGCTCCCCAGCACAAGAAGGACATTGAGGTTCTAGAGGGAGTCTAGTGTAGAACAACAAGATGATTAAGGGACTGTAGCATCTGTCATATGGGGAAAGACTAAGCAAACTGGGTCTGTTTAGCCTGGAGAAGACTGAGAGGAGATCTGATCAACAAATATGTATAAGTACTTGAGGGGAGAATGTAGGGAGGATGGGGCCAAACTCTTCTCAATGGTGGCCAGTGACAGGACAAGGGGTAATGGGTACAAGTTGAAACACAGAAGTTCCACACATCTCCATGTGAGGAAGAACTTCTTCACTGTGAGGGTGACAGAGCCCTGGAACAGGCTGCCCAGAGAGGTTGTGGAATCTCCTTCTCTGGAGATCTTCAAAACCTGCCTGAATGCCACCCTGTGCCACATGCTCTAGGTGTCCCTGCTGGAGCGGGGGGTTTGACTAGATGATCTCTAAAGGTCCCTTCCAACTTCAATGAGTCTGTGATTCTGTGAAATTAGCCAAACACATGCAGTGCTTTTTAACTTGTACTTGAGAAAATCATGTTATCTTCTTGTATTTTTCTTGCACCTACTATTTCTGGATTGTGTATGTGTTGAAGGTAATAATTGGTATTCATAGTATAATGCAAGAGCAGAATTCTAAGGACAGCTGAGAGATAGGAAGGGTTGAAGCTCTAAGCTAGTTGTGCTTAAAGCTGCTCTTTGATCTCATTGTATAGTGTTAGGTGGAAGAGCAGTTCATTTCTTACCAGTGTCCAGTTGCTTTGGTGTCAACTAGTGCTTTAGATCAAAATCCTGTTTTTACAGCTTCTATAATCTCATGACTTTGAGGTCGTGCATGATGTGTACATGAAAATTTGGCCTAGAATCTTAGTTTCTGCTTATCACATACTTGCAATACTAACAGTCTGTCATGTCTTAAAAGTTATTTGTGAATCAGTAATGGACACCTAGAATAAAAAGACTGGATTTGGTTATACTTTTTTCAGTAATTGATTCTGTGACACTCTGTCTGACTAGATACCATCTTAACTTGGGTTTTAAGCAATTAGAAAAAAAAAAACATGGTATCTTTGAACAGCAGTCCTATTAAAAAGAAGTCATAAAATCTAAAGGCGGGGTGTTTCCCCCTTGGACTCTGATCTAGTTGCTCACTCACGATGGACGCAAACTGAGAATGCCACCTCGGCAGAGACTTTAATATGCCTAGAAGGAAGTAATAACATGCATGTGTAGAATATCTGGTAAATCATATTAATTAAAATACATATTTAAAAAATATTTATTTGCTTGGATCATATCTGCAATGTTAGTCAAGTTGAGCGTTTTCTCATGTTCTTCCCAAACTTGCATCCCAGCTGTATGACCTCATCCACCTTCATCTTCAGCTCGCTCATTTTTCCCCACCTTCATCTGTGTAGTGCTCCCTTTTTCAGCCTTTCTCTTCATATTCTCACCTGGACGCACGTGTTCTCCTGGGTGAAGATGTAAATTTGTGTATGGGGCTAGTTACCCTTGAGGTTATATGAAAACCTCTGGGCAGATTTGGAAACTAGGGTTCCATATCTTCTATCAGGGGTAGCATACAATTACTTCAGAGTATGCTGCTTTTTGGGAACATCTGTTACAGGTTGTAAGTGGAGGACCCAATGTTTCTGCATTAAATGGGACCTCCTGAATGTGTGTTGGCTGCACAGTTGGACTGCAGCTCCTGTTCAGAGAGCTCAGCTGGGAGGTGTAGCTGAGTTGGGCTGTTGCCACCGCAGCGTGACAACCTGCGTCACCAGAGATCGTACAGAAATCCACCACTTACCGTCTACCTATGAGGGCAGATCATGAGGAAGACCCTGTGCCAGGCAGTGGCAAGTGACAGTGGAGTGTGGGTTATGCTTGCTGTGTGTGCATTTTGTGATTTTTAATCAGTGTTGTCAACTTCTGAGGGAACAGAGGGACTAATCCTTGAGACACGTCTGCACTAGCCCCAGGAGTGGAGATTTGTCAGGAGGAGAGTTAATGTATGGAAGCTGCTTTCTGAAATGTAGACCATCAGTGAAAATTTCAGTTGTCTACTCCAAGCTGGTGCCTGCTTGGCTTTTATATCCCAACGGGCTTTGTTGGGTGCACGCTGCATAATTCCTCTGCGTTCTAACTCTTAGGTAAAATAAATAGAAAAGTTTTGAAAAGCCGGTAAGAAGTCCTTGAAACTTAAGGGTCATGATACAGAAGCTCTAGCAAGTGCCAAGGGAACGTCACCTCCTGGCAGTCTTTCCCTGTGTCACATGTGGGGAGGGAGTTTATTGTGAAGACAAGATGCACCCCAGTTGGCAGTGTTTAGATCTTGTAAAGATCATTCTAAAATTCATATGTGTAGAGTTCAGTGTAACTTGCTAGAGCACTGGTATTGTCACACTAGGCATACAAACAAGTAGCTGAGGAGAAGAGCTTGAATAGTTTCAGGCCTAATTTTTTGGTTTGGAGTTGTTGTGAACTCCTTTGGCTGCATAATGCAACTGGTCTACATATTAAGAATGGAAACCTCATTTTGGGTGATCTACTTGTTACTGATGTGAGTGGTGTGAGTGAGAATCTTGTTGCAGTCTAATCTAAAAAAAGTAATAATAAGTAAACAGATTTTTAACACAAATAGGAACATTCTTGGTTCATTTTTTGTATGAGTTCTTTTATTTTTTTCTCATTCTTAAGAACTCCTGTTGGAATGAATACGTGATTTACTAGAATTACATTCTAATTGACAGATTATAAATACTTACAAACAAGTCATATCTGGATTGCAGTACTGAATGTGTCCTCTTTTTTTGCTAGGTTGCTACCATTTAAATGATGAGTAGCGTTCTTACTAATTCTACCACTCTTTGGACATTCTAGATGGGGCATCACTGGCAATAGCTCATCTGGCCCTCAAACACCCAGCAAGAGAAGCCCAGCTTTCCATGATGTGAACTGCTCATGTGATGTGGTCAAACTGAATCAAATTGCTTAAAATACACCGAGCTGCTATGTGTATAAAAAGGGCACTTTTCCAAGTACTCTGTATTTGCTGTTTGTGTTAATCACAGGAGATTCTGATTGTAGCAGCTCCTGTGAAAAAAGTGAAACCGTAAGGGAGAATCCTCATGGAGGAAGAGGTTGGGTGTTTAGGATCATAAACTGTGTTAGCTATTCAGGAGACTCCAAAGTTTTACGCAGTTAGCAAAGTCGACCCAGTTTCTTTATGGGTAGGCTCTGTGTGCTGCATGTTGTTTGACATGTCGCTCTGTGCATGTGCACATGCAGGATGGGCCCTGTTGCCTAGTGCGATTGCTCTTTGCTGCTCAGAGTCTCAGTGGGGTCTTTGCAGACCCTGTTAATAGTCTGACTTGCAGGTAAAACTAGCATAACGAACTAGCTGGTCCCAAAGTCTTTTCAAAACAGTCCTTCTAAACCTTCCTATTGCCAACTGAAGGATTGCAGCCCCTCTTATAGACTGGGCCTATCAGGTCAGGTCTGACATGAAAAATCAGAGGTATCTCAGTACACGTGTTGGATTTTTTTTTGCACATTTTAAGAGATGGAAAACTGCATCTCAATTTCAGATGGTTTCTTACAGACTAGGCTTTAACTGTTGTGTGTAGGCCAAATCTGCAGCTCCAGCTGAGCTTGGCGTAGCCACGTTTACTGGAGATGGTTACTGCAATAATATTGTTTCTTGTAGCAGTGCTTGATCTGTGCATTTCTTGAAGTCTACCTACCCTGAGCCAAATCTGACATTTGGCAGTAGCGATGGTTTCAAACACCTGTGTTTCAGAGAGGTATCTAGTTCTCATTCTCAGCCTTGCGTTTTGACCATTTTTTTTTCCTTCTTGCTGGCAAGGCTGGCAGCCTGCGCATAACTCTGCTTTGGAGTGCTCGGTGCCCTGCTCACTGTACCAGTTGAAACCTCCTTGGCCCTGCCAGTGTAGCCCAGAAGAGATCCAGGAGGTCTAAAAATAGCATTTTCTTCCATTTGTGCTAATGTCTGAGCTTGTGTAATGCAACTCTTTGCAGTTATATTGTGACTCTTTCTGCATATGTTTTCAAATCTGCTGAGTGAAATGGATGCCTAATAAATGGTAACACAAAACAGCTCTTGAGTGTGGCAAGTAGAAACGGCGGGGTACAGTTTGTATGCGTGTGCCTGGTAGGGTGAATTCCCACGTGTTTCCCCAGGGAAAGCCACATGTTGATAGGACAGTACCTGCCATAAGAAAGTGTTGTGCAAGAAGGGAGGAGTCCGAACAAGCCTTGAGGCTTTTAACTCTCTGCTCTGTGGATGCTTGGAAGAGGTCTGCACTGTTAGGTACATGCTGCCGTTCAAGCACCAGAGTTATTTTAGATTTTGAGCTTTTCTATTTCGACAAGAGATGATTTTAAAGCAAGGTAGCCATTTGTGGTCCACTTTCTCTCCCCTCGTCTGCTTTTGGTGCATAACTTGAGACTGAGAGTAAACCTGCCTGTTATGTGTGCATCTGCTAGCTGAAAAAAAGAAACATAAGAAAAATGGCCTTTTTATAAAAAGCATTCTGGATAGCTTATGCAACTGTTGTAGTAATGATTTTTTTTCCCCCATTTTATCTCAAATGTATCAAGTTAGTTTGTGTGTTTGCTGTTCATGAAATATATTAATACTTCTGTTCCTGAAATTAAGCTTGAGACTTCCATGGAGCATAGATGTTGGACAAGAATAACATGATATTTTCCAATCCTGACATTCAGAGTGAAGGATACAGTTTAAAAGTATTCCAAATGTGTCATAGAGTAGAAAATATATAGTTTAAAGCACATAAATAGCTGCAACTCTGCCCCACACTGTGGCTAGTTGAGCACAATAGGAAGATTTTTTTTTTTCAGAATTTCTGATCCTTTTGAAGCTGAAGTTTAATTTTAAGGAGGCACTCTTCTGCCTTTCTCATTTCCGATACAAGAAAAATGAGAGCTCTGCAAGAAATAGGGCAAACCTCCTCTTCATTACTCACATTTGTAGATCCCGAAGTCTTGCATTATGGTCATAGTTCCTGCGTAGAACCATGGCAGAAGTCCTTAGCCATGTGTTGCCAACACGAGAGGTGGCTTTACCATTCTTAATATTTTTGGAGTGCTGTGCTGGTGCCCAAAAACTTTTGTGAAAAGTGTGCCTTTTGTGTTCTGTTTTTATAGAAAAATTTGTGGTAGCCTTTCAGGAACATTACTGCAAATACTATGTGTCTTTGCTTGCCTGAGAATATACTGTCACATTGGATATATATCTCTGAGACTGGCGGAGGGGAATTTGCTTCTCACTCTCTGATTTAAAAACCAAGTATTTAATGGCTTCTGCTGTACCCTCTTAGCATGGAAATGAAGTGGTTTTTGGCTGTGCGCAGTCTGGCATTGATGGAGCCCATGAGCTGCTCCTGGTTTTCTGAGTCCCCTTGTTTGAAGGGAAGGGAGGGGACCAAAAAAAGCTTCATGTAACAGTAAAATTCCTGAAGTAATTCTGGTAATTCTGAAGCTTAGTGGTTAAGTGACACATTGCTGCAGGAGTCCATACACAAATTTGAAGATGGATTTTTATTTTAATTTTTTCATCTCTCAGTTCCAGCTAACAAATTGCCTGAGTTACGTCTACTGCTTGTCAGAGCTAGTAGCGCTGCAGTCGTGTAGAACTGGGCTGTGAAAGTGGCTGGAAAAGATGTGCCATAGGCCGCTTCTATCTGATCCCCTGCTGGAAATGAGACTCTTCTGTAGTGTATAACCAGAAAACAATGCTTTTTTTTAGCTAAAAATGGTGCTTTTTGTGTGCTTTTTGTGGCTTTAGAAGTTTGATGCATCTGAGGCTTTTTGTTGCTCTTCTGGATTCTCCCTTAGACGTCCTGCAGCATGAGATTATCTGTCTGCAGAAGATGTAGCACAAATACTTCTTGTATCTAGTGATATGCTTTACCTGTGGCTCTCACTTGCCTTCTTTCATCCTTGCTAGGTTAAATTACCTTTGGTTCACCTCACCTTTCTTAGTGTGTGGGATGTGTTTAATAGTTTGCCTTCAGTTTTAGCCTGTGAATGCAGATTTATATCTTCAAAATGCTTGGCTACTAAATCAGGCTGTAGAAAACCTTGGTGTCTCTTTTGAAGTCAGCATTTGTTATTTATTCAAATATTTTACTGAGGTAGTTATGTACTTTTAAGAGGGAAAGAGCAACTGATGAAACGTGAGGCACAAGGAGGACAGAGCAGGTTCCACCCTCTACTGCATGGAAATGTCCTCGAGTAAAGAGAGGGGAAAGGTGCCCTCCTTCGTGCATCGCTACCTTGTATGACTACCTTGCAGTTCAGCTCTTGGCTCTTTTTTCCCCCTTTTCCCCCCAAAAAACCCTCCAAACTTGCATGTGCTGTTATTTATTCTTGTGTCCTCACTCGAAGAGGGGATAGCACATTCAGCAAACCAAATGAGTTTAAGGAAATGTGAAAATTCTAACAACTTTTTATTGTCAGTGCCTGTGGTGCCCCTGGCATTTTTGACCCAACTGACGTGCCCAGGGTGGGCTTCCAGAACTGTAAGAGCCAAGTAATTGCTCATTGGGGTTTTTGGTATGAAAGGTGATGTGCACTACCCACTCCTACTCTGAAAAGTAGTGGCAAGAGAGGAGGAAATAATGTCAGAAAGCTATTTTAAGTGTTTTTGCGAAGCATTTATTGTGCAGAGAGACAGGTCCTTCAATGCCTGCGGGGCATATTCCAGAATTAGCAGCATTTCTAGTTTCCCTTTCTTTGCCTTAGCTCCTTCCTTTCCTTGCAACAGCTGGTAAAGTGAGACTTGAATGCCATACAATGGCTTTGTAAGCTGCACAAGGGCACAAATTGCTCTTCTGCCATCATACATTGCCCTTCTTTGAGAGATGCTGCTTGTAGATTTTGTTCTTTGGAGATCCTTCTCTTAATGTTACCTGACTGTGGTATACAGTGAAATTTGATGTCATGTCCAAGGCTGAATTTAAGGTGATGAACATCATCTATCACCAAAAATAAAACTGGACCTCAATTTTAGTGGCTTTTTATGAGTTGTCTCCTGTAATGACCCCCAAAAAAAGGAAATTTTGAGGAAGGATGATGAGAAAATTCTGAAGAAAATACTAAAGAAATACTGAAGAAAATCCTAATTTTGGTTGATGCTTTGGTGCTGTGTTAATGCTTGCCTAAGAACATAAGCAATATAAGGAATAATGAGGTGGTTCTACAGTCTTGTTTTTTGGGAGAGGGGTAAGGAAGGTAGCCACTTGAAGTGCAGTTCTGCCTCTCTGGACATTTTAGATATGAGGTGTGCTATTTATTGTGGTTCTGAATCCATGCTGTGGAGTTTCAACTCCGACGGAGTTACCTGTCTTCAGAGTGGGGTTTTGTTTACGTAGTGCCTGCTGTGGTGAGCTGGAGTGAGGAACCGGGGCTCCTGTGTGTGTCATGATGCACAGAGCTGCATGTTATATATCCTGTTCCATCCTCCTCCGGAACCGTGGAGCCCAGTCTGATGGTTATGGAACCGGCAGCGGTGTTTGCTGCACCTCTGCGTTGGTGCTGCTCCCTTGAAAGCCCAGCCAGGATGATTAGAGTGCTTAGCCCTGAGATCGCCAGTCAAAACACAGACATCCACCTGAGTCACCGGAACAGGATCAGCGAAGTCTAATTTTGAATTTTATTCAAGGGACTTTCTGATGCCGTACATTCAAAGTCTCCTTCCCTTATTTTTTTTTTTTTTTTTTTTTTTTTTGTTTTGTTTTGTTTTAGCTACAGTTTATCAAATGAGAATGAAGGCAGAGTATCTAATGATGCCTTTTAGAGCTCCATCTGCCTCTGTGTTATTCACTGGAAGATTTCCCTTAGTGCTGTGTATCAGACTGAGTTTGCAGGCTCTTGTGTGCAATCGTCTTGGCTTAATGTCACCAGACAAATGAGTCATAAAAAGTTTGGGGGGCTTGAAAACAGACGGCCCATTTACACCAGCCGATTCAACGATGCTCGCTGGTTGTGAATGAAATCATCTGTTGCAGACTGAGTAGCAAATGGGTCAATGCAGCTTCTTAAGGGGTTTTGCTTCCTGACATTTTAAGCTTTGCTGGTTATCAGTTCAGAGTAAGCATACAGCAATATATATTTTTTTCCCTTTACTTTTTGAACATAGAATTTCCTGGTAAACACTTTTCTTGCCTCTTTGAACCCAGGAAGGCATCTTGGTGGAAAAGTTTGGTTAATAACTAAGTTTATAATAACCAGTTTAAAAAGATGTGTTGATGACTCCTTTGAGAACGGGAATGAACAGTTAGTGTGGAAGTGGCCCTCTGGAATCTGCTGTTCCTACGGGTGAATGCTTAATCTTTCTCTTTGGGTGCTGTGCTGGACATGCTTTATAAGTAGTAGGCAGTTCTGAGTTATGAAACGGAAGATGGTGAGAGTTGATGATTCCTCTTTGAGACAATGACACTAAAAGTTCCATAGACAGGAGAGAAATTAAAGAAACCAAGAACTGCTCTTCCTATATTTGGCTCTTCAAGTGCAGCATCGCATGAGCTGGACTGGAATTGTGTGAGACCTGGAGCTTCCCTGGTTACTCTAGGGTTGCTAGCTCCATTCGCTGGTCATGAGCTGCCTCCAAAAAGCAGAAGCATAAGAAAATGAAATAGCAATTATTTCCCCTTTGTGCTGAAAACCCCAGTATGGGATTGGAGTCAGCATTTGAAAAGCCAGAGCAAATAGGCAAGCTAGATATAAGGTATGTTTTGTTTTGTTTTGTTTCATTTTTCATCCCTTTCCCCCCCAAAAAAAGGCAACATAACTTGGGAAAGGGGATCAACAAACACACAGTTTGCAGGTAGTGCAGTTGATTTCTTGACAGGCAATGACTCTGCTTCGATAACTGTGCACAACAGGCATAAAGGTTATCCCTGTTTGTGGTGCTTGTACTGGCCAAAGAGATCAAGTGGGGCCAGGAAGTAGCATGAGACACAGGAAAACTAGGGCAAGTTGACGGTTGCCTGGAGGGCTGGAGGCAGAGCAGAGTCAGTGTCCTCGTTGCGCAATTTTGGTGGCGGCATGCAGGCCATCAATTAACTGGGAGGATAAACAGTGCAAGGACTCTCGTTTTGAGCTCACCTGATGACTATCTCTTGGAGAGAGCCCGCCTTGCTAGTAGGAACATCATGTCCCCAGTGCAAATGCGCAACGCTCTGTGCAGCTGGTAGGAAAAAGTCCTTTGCAGTGCAGCCCTGAGCTGTGGCATCCTGTCCTACTGGCTTGTCCGCATGGATCTGCGTTTGGATAATTGTGTCCTCAGCAAGAAGTCATCTTTCAGTGTGTTCTGCTGGCTGAATTTTGAATGCAGAAGGATCTTAAGACTGCACAGAACCCAGTTTTAACAAGATGTGTAAAGTCACCATTCACTGGTCTAAGGAGGGGATGGATTGAGCTCTGAAGACATAATCTCATTGGAATATGGTGCAGCGGGTGGTATTGCAGTGAATGTGTTACTTCTCAGGGCCGCTGGCAGCGGGGGCTATCACAGGAACTTCTCTGCTAGAAACTCAGTCTCTTCTACATGTGAAGGGCAGTGGGGCAAACCTGGTTCCTGTGACTGGCCTTGATGTGAAAGGACCACTGCTGGTTATGTCAAGAAATGATGCTGCTCATACTCAGTTGTGGTCACTTCACCTCCGATACTGGGCCCCTCCTTATAGTGTACTCCTTCTCGAGCACCAGTCTTTGGTAGCTACAGCTCCTATGTCATAAACTCCCATAAAATAGAGCTTCAGTTGCTTAGGTCTGTATTAAGTTATTTCTGACTAGGAAAACAGGTTTCACATCCTGCTTCCCCGCTTCAAAAATACCCAATTGTAAGTTGTCCCTGAAATAAAATAAAACCTTAAAGGGACTTAGACACTAGTTACATTTACGTTGGCTCATAGTTGTGGGAGTAGGGGCTCGATGTAGATAGTCCTGGAGATCACCTAGAGGAAAGAAGGGAAAGAGAGAGGGATGTCCGTTTGACAGTCCCCAAGATCAGGTACCATTTTCATCGTTTCCTGTAATTTTGGCAATCCTTCTTGTGTCACGGAGGAGAAGCCTGGGCTTAAGTAGATGCAAGGGCTGTTTTCTGTATTTGTACTTATCCTAGAAGAAAAAAAACAAAATTAATTGCCTCTGTTGCAGAGCCTCAGGGATTTATTAAGTAATGACTAAGCTGTCATTTCAGAGGTGCTGCAGAACAAGGTAGGCCCTGACATCTAGGCCAGTAAGGGGTGTTACATTGATAAAAATGAGAGGAAGTTTTTTATTAGTTTCTGGAGGCCGTATACTAAATTTTGTTGTTCCTAACTAAAATGTTAATGCTTTGCTTATTCTTATGTATTATTTCGCAAAACCCCAGAAAAAATGAGAAGAGAAGGAAGTTGTTGTATATCTTTTTCATCTCTCTCCTGCCATGATATGGAAGGGTAATGTAGCCAGCTGAGAACTAAAAGCGTGAGGGGAAGAAACTTCAGCAGAGACATACACTGTTATTTGTGACTGTGTTGATTGCTTAACTAATAGCAGACTTGTGGCTTAAAATCTTCTTTAGACTTTCAAGTCTTCCTCTTTCTGAATAGATTTTTCTCTCTCAAAGATAAGTCTTGGCATTGCTAAGACAGGAAGGATTTAACTGTGGAGTGAAGAGCAAGTTGCTTCCTTGTAAAGCACTGGTTTCTCAGCCCTTGAAAGGCTCCTGGCTTCCCTGGGAGCTCCCAAGTGCTGAGGAGGTGCCTTTCCAGGGCATCTCCTGAGAACCTTAATTTCAGAAGCTTAATTTGTGCGTTGCAATGGTGCTGGTGTATTGTGCTGCTGATGTCACCCATTTCCTGTGTACCTCTGAGTAGCTTTTTGAACCCAGAGCAGAAATACTTCACTATTTCTTCCACCTAGGCAAAGGTATGAGCCTTCTGCCTAATTGTGCGTGCTTTGAATTTGGCACAGATGCATGTTGTACTTTGGGGAGATTAGGCAGGCCCTTAGCTTGTAGGAATTTGCCAGTGGGCAGAGATTCTCACCTCGTCCAAGCAAGACTCTCGTTTGCTCTCCCGTCAGGCTTACGTGTTCCTCGGGCCGGGGCAGGTGCCCTGTCTGCCTCGGTTATCTCCCCTCCACTTGCTGATGTGATTTGTAAACTGCAGACAGTTCTTAACATCTTCTTATATAAAGGAGATAGGACTGAAGAGCTCCGTGCTGCTCATGTGTGAACATTTATGGTCTCCCTCATGCATGTTTGTGTTTGCTCGGGATTTCAGTACGCTAAATTGGTCAGAGGAGACCAGATGTAATGACTTCCTAGAAAAGAGGTTTGTGTGGCTTGTCCACTGTGAGGGATGCAGCTGCTCTTGGGCAGCTCAGCATTAGAAAGTGCGCTGACTGCATGAGAGGACGAGACTGTTTGGTTTGTCTCTGCTGTTTCTGGCCTTGTTTCCTGTATGCGACAAATATGGCAAGAGCCCCAACACAAGTGTTCTACTGCTAATCCCAACAGCATGTTTTTTGGGTGCCATGCCCCTTAGAAGGCCTGCTGATCGTCCTGTAATCAGGACTAACTTGTGTGTATGTGTGCTAGGAATACTGTTGTCAGCTTTGTGATCTTACCTCTCTCCTCAGATTTTTATTTCTGAGATTTTTTTCCCACCAAAATCCTTTTTATGTGCAGTCCTTGCACAGTTTTTTCTCTTGCCCCTTGTAATTTTTCCTATCTTTGGAAAAATGTCTTGGCTTCTAGTCCCTGCAGCCCCAGCTACTGCTCTTAATCTCGCCCATCCTCTCTGGCGGCTTTGTTGCTCCAACATCTGTTGTAGATTTCAGAGTGGGAGTTTTGGCATGGCTGAAGAGGGAAGGCCGTGTGCATCAGTGAAGAGCAGCAAGGTGTTGAGGGAAGAGCTGCACCGTATCTTTGGGAAGCCGAGCGGCTCCAGAGGTGCCCTTTGGAGAACCAGGTGTTTGCAAGTATTGGAGAAGGACTGAACTGTGCTGGGATTAGGTAGTCACCGGCTGTCTTGACTGGCTAGCTCTGTGAAGCTGCCCTTTGCGAAATGAGCCAGTCGTAAAAGCCACACTCTCTTGTGCAAATAGGTACTAAAACCTCCTCTGCTTGTCCTTATTGTTTCTTTGGGGGAGAATTTAGGGTAGAAGTGAATGTGAAGATCTGCTAATCTTTTTATTTCAGTGCTGCGACAGCCTTTAGCTGGAGGAACACAGTTCTTGAAAATGTGACTGTGTTCACAAGGTGCCAGTGCTGACCGAGGGGAAAAACCCCGGAGCAGCAAGTCTGATAACCTGTTTTACCAAAAGTGAACAGCAACTCTTCTGATAGCTTACAGTGGATTTGTACTTGCACATAGCTGGCTTTCCCTTTTAAGTTTTGTGATGAATTTCTTGTATCCAGCAAAAGGTCAACTGGTGAAATTACAGCTGCCGGAGGAATGTGCTGCAGCCTTTTAATATGAAAATACCTCTTTCAGGAAGCTTGGCTTGCTTTTGTAAATAAATCCATGAAGACTTAGTTTTGACATGTTCTTATAAATACATATTCTTGTAAATACATGTGTTGCTATAAATACCATCTAACACTTGGCAGGTTTTTTACAGGGTTATCTCAGACCTGAAATTTTCACGTAGTGGTTTTAAAACATAGTGACACCTGCTTATGGCCAACCTGCCTAAACCAGCGTGGGGAGTGCTCACGGAGCTTGGGGAGAAGAGCTTTTTTTGTAGGGGCCTCAGGAGAGGAGTCCAGGGAGTCCACATTTGAACTTCCCTGGAGGAGTTGTGACCTGATTTCCCCCAGCCCAACTCTGAATCCTCGGAGACTGCAGCCAGTCTCCCTTTGAAATCAGCAGGGAATGTTTAACCTTTTGAAAGCTAGGTCATTTGAGAACTCGTTAGAAATACTCTTTCTTCTGAAAGATTTGATTCTGCTTGGCAAATAATCCTGCACAGGCAGCTAATTCCACTTGCCAGTTGCATTTCCTCCTTGTGCTCTGGCTGGGCTTCAGCAACTGCTTCCCTTCCTGTGTCAGCTTCCTCAGAGCTCTCGGGGAGGTAGAAGATTTCATTTGGATTGAAATTAAAGCCTCTAATGGCTTCTAGGATTGGACATCTTTGTGTCATGCAGAAATATTCTGAGATCAGTGAATGAATAAACCTAGAAGGAAACACTTTATCTGCTCCCTAAAAACAAAAGTTTTGTTGAACCTAAGGAGAATTCTTGTTTGCAGCTCTGCTGAAATCTGTGTGCAACATCTGCTGCATCATACATAAGAGAAAGCCAAAAGTAATAAAGCATTCATTAATGTTTAATAACATAGTGATTAGCAGCTCAGCAAATGTCTTATGCCCCTGGGAGATTGGAATTTACCTGATTAATGGATTAATTGCAACCTGTTCCGGTTGTGATTGCAGATGTGAGGTTCTGAAGGTGTTGCAGACTCTCTGGGGAATTATGTTATAGGCATACCTACATTTTCTTCCTTCCTCATAGCTGAAGAGTTAAAAGTCAAAATATGAGAAAAATCCATATGCTGCTGCTGTGAAAGAAAAGTGATTTTTTACTCTAAGGATAGAGATCCTCTGTACTGCCTCTGAAGGAGGGCTGTTATCTCTGAAAAAGCCTAGGATTGCCTTTTAGAGAAGACTTTTTCTTTCAGCCATTCTCACTTCTACACTTTCTTATTCCAGTGATACCTTGCACTTGAATCATCTTTCTGGGTTTCAGACGTATTTCTGTGTTTTGTGGGTTTTTTTTTTTTTTTTTTTTTTTTTTTTGTGGATACACCCTGCTTTCTGCTGCATCTGGAGCTGTCTTTGGCACTGCATTTCAGTGCAGAGGCATTTAGGACTGAGCTCTTCAGCAAGTCGCGGTGTTTGAAACAACCACTTGAAAATGATTAATTGAATTTTAGGTTGCAGTCTAAGAGTGACATGCTGCCCTAAATCAGCTCGTGTTCCAAGTTTTGGTCTCCTGCTTCCTGAGCTGGCAGCAGTGTAGAAGCGGTATTAAGTCTCTGAGTGGCTCTCAAACTCTGCGTCCATGCAGCGAGGCCGTGATGAGCTTACGAAGAATTTGGCTTCAACCCTCCTGTTAGTTCCCAAAGTGGAGGGAGGAAATGAGAGTAGAGTCGGAGTCCAGTCGGAGACTGAATTTCTCCAATCTCTGGAGAATTTGGACTCTTCTGTGTCCTTTGAGGTTCCAGAATAAGCCAACACCTTCTCCAGCCAAAGAAACAAAAATGTATGTGCAGTTCGCATTAAGCTGAGGTTTTCTCCCCCAGGGACTGTGTGCATGTAGGCAGGAGCTGAACTCGGAGGGGCACCAAGCATATGCACACTGCACCTTTTTCATGCCCTTTGGGCAGCTCTTGTGCAACTCTGTGGCTGGGGTTCCCCTGCAGCCCTTCAGGGGTTAATGAAAACGAACCATATTTAAGGTAGCCCTTTCCCTTTTCCCATCGTTCATTCTCGTAGAATTCAGTTCAAGCGCGATCTTCCTGTTGCTGCCCTGGTTCTCTCTCTAATTTCAGCTGAGCTTGTCATAAATCACAGGGCTGTGCGTTGGCAGCTCCCTGGTGCCTCCACCACCTACGTGTGCCTTAGCCTGGCTGCGTGCTGAGCTCCAAGGCAAGCCACGGCCGCGACCTCCCTCCGAGCTGGGGTTTATTCCTCCCGGCAGCGTCTGTGCTGGGGCCAAAGGTCGCCGCACGCAGTGCCCCTTTTTTGACGGGAATACGGCTGACACTGCAAGGGAGCTGCTGCATCTGACTCTCCAAGGGCATTTGGCATGAGTGGTTTTGAGGCCAGCATTTCAAAGAATGTTTTCCTCTGCAGCCCTCTCAATCGTCTGTTGCTCCGGGATATTAACAAGCCCGTCTTTGTGGCCTTGTTGCAGCACTGGATAGGGAGAAATGCCTTTACTGCATTGTTTGCACACAACTGCATGGAAGGGCATGTGGCTCTGCGCATCTGTGAGTGTCGTCAGGTTCCATCCAGCCCTGTCCTACCGTTCTGCGGCGTCCCTGCATCACCTCTCCCTGCTGGTCGCACTTGCATGACACACCGGAATTCATCATTTTAGTTTCGTGCAAGTACTTCACGTTTGGGTTTGCTCTTTTAGGAAGATTGGAGATTCCTGGAAGAGGTGAAAATAATGCATATGCATGTTTTGGGGCACGTGGGGATATTTAAAGTAGCAAGTTTATGCTGCAAGCTGCTGATTGCTGTCAGTGATGGCTTTTGAGGAGATCCCTGAACATTAGCACTGTGCTAATTAATGTTAGGCCTGGACCTTGAACCTTTTTGATGATGAATGTTGTTGTGCTTTTACAAATGCTGATCCCCAAAGCTGCTTTCCTGCACTTTCATTTTAAAAGTTGGAGCAGGACACAAGTTTCTGAACTCTGACCTGTGCTTTAATCCTACCAGGCTGGCAGTACTTAACGATCACAAAAGGATGGGTGGGAGGTTGGATGGCTGCTGTTGCAGCACTGTTGCTCTTAGTGTGTCTTAAATAGTGAAATTTAATAAAGAGTATTCTCCTGTTGGTGTTCATAGGTTGAAAATTAATTGTATGAGCTTGAGACTAACTGCTATGTGCTCACTAAAGTGTTTGGTTGTTTTTTGTTTTTTTTTTTTGTTTTTTTTTTTTTTTTTTGAGACCTCCTCACTTACTGGGATTTATGAGCCTCTTCTGCAAACAGAGACTGTTCCAGTTTGGATTGGCTGGCGCTGGAAATAGGCCATGACTCGGGGAGAAGAGGGGACTTGGTAATTTGACTTGATCCAAGCCTCAAATGTAAAGGAGGAGAACTGTGATGTGTGTCGACATTTATCTCTGCTTGAGCTGGCTTGCCTGCAAATTGGGCTTTCCATGGGTGGCTGGAGTGAGTGGGTGCCCACATCAGGCCTCTGTAGTTAAGACCTACTTTTGCCCTTTCTTTTTTTTCTCCAAACACTTTTATGGCTTGGGGCAAATACAGGAAAAAAATGTAGGAATTGGGCTTTACTCTGTCAATTGACTGAATGATCATGGATCTGGATTTGAGGCAATGAATAGTTCCTGTAACTCTTTCAGGGTTACAGAACAAGGCAATGTTAAAATCCGCCTGAAATATGTATTTGAAAGTGCACTTCGGGCCACTCCAGGGATTTTTAGCAAAGGTATGGTGCAGCTTTTCTTGCTACACAGTCTGTTCTGCTAAGCTTACAATAAAGCAGACATTAGGATTGGAGCTTTACTAATGATATTAGTGGAAAATAAGCTGATCTTGATGATCCACCTAGATCTTGGTAACCTATCTGGGGCTATTTCTGAGCCCCGGGCAGCTTACATGACATGCACCAGTGCTGACCGTGGCGCGGGGCGTTTCTGTGCGCACGTCTCGGATCCGAGCCTGGGAGATGCGGCTCAAGTGCTGTGCCAGGAGCCACCCTGCAAGGCTTGAGCCAGGCCACCTGCCATGGACCTCACCAGGCACGGGACGGCCGCCCAGTGCTTGGTGTGTAGCCTTCTCCTTACCCTGGGAGACAAGCAGGGAGGAGAAACTGCTCGAAGCTGCTATGGAACTGCTTTAGATCTCCCAAGGTCTCAGCCTCGAGCAGTTCCCGAGGTGCATCAGCAGCACAGAGTGTGAACATGGGTAAGTGGGAGTGGGCGGTCACCAAGGCTTTTCTCATGTAAGTGTGTGTGTGGATCCTTTTTGCTTCATCTTTTTCCGTCGGCTTCCTTGTGGAAACTAGATCCAGCTTGTTCCTCTGAGAAAGCCATACTGAAGAAGATGGAGTCTTAGATTTGTTAAGGTTGGAAAGGTTGGAAAAGATCATCAAGCGCAACTGTAAACTCATTGCCACCATGCCTGCTAAACCACGGCCCTAAGTGCTTCAAGTACACATTTCTTGAACGCTTTTTAGAAGACTTTTTTGGGTTACTTGGTTTCCAGATGGAAGTCCAAAGTGATCGGAGCACTCATTTTGTAGGAGAATGGAGAAAATGATGTTAGAGGCAGAAGAGGGGAAGGATCTGTGAACATGTCGTGTACAAAGGGGGATGACAATTTTTATGTATACTGAGAAATTTGGCAAGGCCAGTGTAGCTACTGCCCATCTGTCAGCTGCTTCTCACACACTGCAGTGGCAGATCCTGATGCTAAGACAGATACAACCTGCTTGTGTCAATGGCATCTCAAGCAGAGATGTTGGGGGCACTTTTGGGGGAAGGCCTGAGTCTTTGTGCATGAGCTTTACTGGCTGGATTTTGAAGTTATAAAACCAATGATGTCCCAGCAATCTTTAATGACAGCACCTAAATGAGCAGTCAGGTTTCTGTAGCATAATGAACAGACGGTCTGTTTGCTTCCCTAGTTAAGGAAGGCTTAAATAAATGAGCTATAGTCTGCCAGAGTTGTGAGCAACCCCTCACCTTCTGGATTTGGATAAAGAATTAAAACCGTGACCAAAAGTAATCTGTCTGTAGTCCTTTTGGCTCTGCTCATTCCTGCAGAACATGGTCTTTAGGAGCACTCTGCATCCAGATAAACCAAAGTGCCAGATTGGCTCCTGTGGCAGAGGGATGGGTCGTGCTCTCTTCAGGGCTTACAGGCCCCAGATTCTCCTTTTCTATGAAAACTAAACTTCTCTCTTCCTGCAAGTAGATGGGGGAAGAGGGAGGAGAGTAACTTCCCCTTTGAATCTGACCCTTCACCCCGGTCGCTCTGCTCTTGGAAGGCAGAAATGATGATTTAAGGATAAGCAAAAGTTTTGCGTGTTCAGCCACCCTGTATTTTGATCATGCACTGTCAGCCTTTCTAATCGGCATGTTTTGAAATGGTTTTAGTTTGCATTATATTTAGACATGCGTTTTATCTGTTGTACTCAAGAGTAGGACATCTGTCACTGTTCTCTTTAGTTGTGCTCCTTGTTTATAATCTGTTTTTTGTGTGTATGTGTTTTTTTTCCCCAAAACCTTTTGTGCGCCAGTAAGTAATAGCCCACATTATAACATGAAATGGCTGTTATCTGTTTAAGCTGTGCTCAGGAAAGTATGTAGTAGAGAGTGCATAGCTGGAAGAATCAATTTGAGAAGAATGAGCTGTTAAAAGCATCAAGCTATTATTTTTAACGTTAGTAGCTGTGCTTCCTGCCACAGCGTTCAACTCTAGCTGTGCTTCTGTTTAGGTATTTCCAATAGGAACTCCCCCAAGAAACAGTGATTAAAAATCCACTGGGTTTGAACTTGAGTAGGTGATAACCCCGATTTACTGCATTCTGTATCATTCTAGGATGGAACATATAGGTTACTGTGTGAGTAGTTGCTGAGCTCCCCCTGATATTACCTCCCATTGAAGCAGCATTTCCAAAGCTGCAGCAGATGGTCAGGGCAAGAGCCTAAGGAGATGGATCAGAGTGGAAGGCATCAGAGTGGGCACAGATTGTGCTTATGCTAGAATGAGATACCAGAGTGTAAATATAACTTCAGCCCCACGTTAGAATAACTTCTGCTGACTTTTTTTTTCTGCGTATCCAATCAGGGTATACGTACTATCTTAAGAACATGAGATGATAACTTGAGTTACAGTGTATATGTGTATTTTAAAGAGGTAGTAGTGATATTGCTAAAATAATATTTACATATTTGTGCTCAGTGAGTTTGCGTTTCTTTCAGTAATTCCCGGAGATAAAAAGTATTATTCTCATTTTACAGCCGGTAGAACAAAGGGAGGAGGAAATTATTTGCCCTTAGAGATTCAGTAAATTTGCAGCTAGGTCTGGATTTAGGTACCACCACTTCCAGTATTACTCTTGGTCTTGCAGCAATAGCATTAAGTGTTTTGCCTCCCCCTCCAGATATGCATTAAAAAAATAGAGGCAGCCCCAGGGACAGAAGTGGCTCCTCTCATTGTGTGCCCAGTAGGCTGGGGTTTTGCTCAGCAGGGGAGCCAGGCTGGCCCGGGGAAGTGGTTTTCCTCTCTGGAGCTACCACCTGAGTAACTGCCAGATGATAACTGTGCAGGATGATGCTCATCTTTGCAAAGAGCTGGATAATGCTGAAGTTTTTTTCTTTTTGGTCAGATGGTGGCAAGGATGATAGGATTAATGCTAGAACATCCTATCTAGCACCTCTTATTTAAGACTCCATGGCTTAGAGGAATCAAAAGCAGAGTTGGTAATCGTGTCCGCGTTAGAAAGAAGCTCGGTGTGGTTTTTGCAGAGGTCCTCAAGTGTTAGTAGTAGTGGTAGGCACTGTGTGTCACTTGGTTTCAATAGCTTTGTTTTTTTTTTTTTTCAGATTGATGCAAAACAGGAAAGCAGCACTGTTACTCTGTCTGCCTCAATCTAGCTAAGCTTTGACTGAACAGCAATAAAGTTAAACTCTCCGCAGGTTTACTTTTACATTATTCAAGTTATTTCTACGTTATTCAGGTGGAAAGAATTCTAGCTGCTTTGGCTGATGTTCTATATTATTGAAAGATCAGAAAGTAAAATCGGAAAGCTGATGTTCTCTTGCTCTTATTTCTGAAACTTGGTGATAGAATTTTATGATTCTTGGATTTTTGCAGTGGGTTTGTGGACCCTTATTTTGAGGAGAAATGCACTCAAAGGTTTAGGTAATTTCTCAATGGTAAAGTAATTGGAAGAGAGGCTAATACGTATGTGGTTCATACATCAAGAAAGCTGGTGCCCCTTTCTCTTCAGTTTCCAGTTGTTCTTTGGTTCCCTGTTTTGCCAAATATGGTGGCTCTGTGTTGAAGTGTCCATTACAGCTCTCTTCCCGAGAAAAGAGATTTCTTAATTGTTTGCTTTTTTTTCTTTTGTTGCAGAACCGAGAGCTCCAGATCATGAGGAAGTTGGATCATTGTAACATTGTCCGATTGCGTTACTTCTTCTACTCCAGTGGAGAGAAGGTAAGTTAGAAATAAGCGAAAAACTGCAAAATGCCTCCCAGTAACCATCTGAACCTGTATATTGAACCTGTTCTAATTTGTTAGAGACAGCGGAGTGTGAGAACTGTAGACCTGCAATATTGAAAAAAATGATGTAATGATGCCCCACAGATCATGCTGGAGCAGGTCTTTTCACTGTGGAAGTGTGTGGTTACCTGTAAACTGTAAGAAGTCTGCAACATGTTTGCATGTTGCACACAGCCTTTTTTAAAATTTAGTAAAGCATGCAGTTTTTCATTTGCATGTCTTGACTTAGTAAAGGTAGAGCCAAGGAAGATATCAGCTAGTTACTGGTACAGGAATATTGGGGCTCAAGTAAGACTTGTAGATTGCATCTCAAAAGACCCCATAATTACAGAAAAAGGAACTTTTCTTTTTTGAGATGATCAGTGCTGAAGTTGTAGTCAGTAAGTGTTACCCAAACATATATCAAATGTAGCATATACACCGTCCTTTGCTTCTCTGCAGTCTACGTATAAAAGATGAGTATTTTTTTAAAGAACGCTACAAATGTGTGTGTGAATGTAAAGCTATAGCAGCTGCCTTATCTATTTAAGCAGCGGCATTTGAGAAGTTGCAGGTGGATTCGGGATGGATGAGTCCTCAGAGTGTCACCTAGAGCAAACCCATGCTGAAAGCTGGCTCAGCTGGGAAGTCAAAGGAGGCGTTTCTGGCCTAGAGGGGGAGTCAGTTTGCACCATAGGGTGGGAAAATGGACTGGGTGACCTTCTGGAAGTCCTTGTCTTCTGAATATGTAATTATAGATATTTAAGTAAATTACTTCTAAATTAGAGTTTTTGTATGAATTTTATCATTTTTATAAGCAGACAGAATCTTGAATTGCCTTCAGATATAGGTGCAGTCATATGCACAGGGCTGTAAGGGCTGAGCTGCTGTGTCATGTAGCAGATGCACAGGATGGAAAAGGCAGCCCCAATCCCTGGCCTCTGCCCAGTGTCTCCAGAAGGTGGGGAGGGTAGGTCCCTTTGAGATGCCTAGTCAGGGGAAGGTTGGGGCAGGTATTTGGAGCCCAGCTGGTGCCTTTCTGAGAGCAGACCTTGGCCCTATGCCTTACTCCATATGAAAAAATCTGCAGAACCAGGTTTCAGGAATCAATCAAATTTTTTTATTTAATCTCGTTTATAACTAGACCAGAGTAAAGTAGAATTTCATGCAGAGGCAGAATACAAAATGTTGTGTAGCTTTCAATAGTTCCTGAAATTGCTGCAAGCAATGGCCATGTTAAAGCTTCTCAGAACGCTCTTGCAGGAATCTCCAATAACTAGAGCTTAAGCAAAATTATCCCTGATGTCTTTAACTTGGGGTTGAGCTAGAGACAGGATTTTCCACTTAGCTATTTCAACTCCACATGATTAATTCTTGGCAATGCCACTGCTGCTGAAAAATGCAACCTTTATTCAAGACAGCAGGTGAATCTTCATGCTTCAGGGAGCGGTTTTCTTTTAACTTGTGATGCTTCATTTTAATTTTCAGGGTAAGTAATAAAATATCTGCTCTTCTCCATTAATTTACTTCATTCTCAGTCCTTTGCCTTTAAGATTTCCATTTCTGCCATGTGGCAAAAGGGGAAAAACATGAACTCGTCCCCAGGATCCACTCAGCACAACGATTTCAGCAGCGACGCTGTTCAGATTGGAAGGTTTCTTTGCAGGTCTGTGCAAAGTGACATTGACTTGGCTTGGCAGGATTTCCAGGCTGGTGACCGTGTGTGAAGACAGCCATGGATTAGTTTGTCCACTGCTGTTTGGGTAGAGCTGTAATTTGCAGAAAGTTGAAGCTCCGAAGCTTTGTCTTCTAGGAAAGAGGAATAACTCTCTTCTCACTTTTTGGTCAATTTGGAAAGCAGTAACAGTGTTTTGTCTCTGTTATCCTCACAATCCAGCTGTGTGTGTATATATTTGCTAATATCTGAGAAGCTTAAGTTTGTCTTGATTTCCATGTGCCCCAAAGGGTTTCTCTAAATCCAGTTTATTTAAATTGCCTCTGTTTGTAAACTACGATAATCAAGTAGTTCATTTTCAATCAATAGGCAATTTTAGGCACAAGGCAGCCTTAATACTGTCCTTATTCTAGCAAATTGGGTTAAATTCTTGAATAGAAGACTGGAAATAACAGAGAAGAGCATGGAGAAAAGCAATTCTAAGCAGTGCTAATACTTTGTAGTGAGAGGAGCCCGTAGTTGCTCAAAGTTATGACTAGTCTGTAGAGGTTGGAGGTGCTTTGGTCCCCTTCCTGGGGGCTCTCCCTAGAATTGCTTCTGAAGTTTGAGCTCCTTGTCCTTTGTTTTCTTGCCACGAGCTCCTGTTCCCGCCCCTTGCTCTCTCTCCCCTTCTCTTAAACTTCCTTCCCGCTTCAGGGGAGGATGAGTCCAATTTTAGTAGCAAGGAAGTCTTGAATCAAACAGGGCTTGGCTGATTTCTTCTCCTTTGCTTTCTGTGATTGGGTGGCTCCCCCTCTGCTGAGCATCTCTGCATTTAAATCACCTTTGTATTTCTTAATTCTGTCCTTATCACTTAAATAGCTATCTTGCTGTTTGCTGACCATCCCAAAAATGTAGTTTATAAATTGCGTCTTCATACACAAACCGTGTCTAGTTTAAGAGAGTTCACAGAGAGTGTGTAACAAATATTATTATGACATATTTGGCATTCAAGTTGCCTCTGTAAATCGTTTCCTTGTCAGTTTGTTCTTTTTGCAAGTTTACAGGCTTTAGTCAGACCTGCTGGATAACTCAATTCTTTCAAAAGACTCCTTCTTAGTGAATTTACCAAAGTTGATTCCCATTTCTCTCTCATTTTTTTTCCTGATAGCAAAGCACTGATTTTACAACTCTAATGTGCTTTTCAGTAGCCCAAAGCTGAATTATGACTAGTGGAATGAAACAGAAGAGAGAACGACTCAACGATTGTTTAGCTCAGGGGCTGTCCTCTGGTGGAGGAAGTGACGAGTCATCTTTCTGTGGTCTGTGGCTTTCTAGGTAATCCTTGAGAAAACGGGCAGGTCCATGGGGCTACCGTGAAACCTTGCTGGATTCAGCAATACTTGAACTTGATACTCTGCCTTGTGCTAAGGTTTGAAAAAACTGAGGATTTTTTGCTTGTCACCTGCCTACTAGAAGATCAAACTTGCTGTGGAAAGTGTACTTTTCTGTTTTGAGTTTGTGCTACTTTTCCTGGACTTCTGAGACTCCCTTGCATTGAACCAGAAGTGTAGTTATAACTGTTGGTTTTAATTTGTTTTTATTTTTAAAGCATGTGTGCATGGAAGGGTTGGTCTTATTGCCTATCCTTTCTAGCCTAACTCTGTTGAGAATCTTTTGAACTGTATTGCAAGTGAGGGTAGGCCTGCATAAACCGAATATGTCTTTGGTTCATCAGTGGAGTATATTCTCTGTGATTTTATGGAACCAGCTAACATTTTTTAATTGGTGACTGTTGAATATAATTATTCCGCTTTGAAAAACCTGGCATAACAGTTTGTAATCCCTATTCTTTTTCTGTTTCAAGCATGTGTGTTTCTTTGTAGTGTTTCATAACTGTTGGATTGTCTTGTGGATGTTTTTTTGTGTTTAATAGTCCGATTAATCCATATCCGTGCCCAAAGGAGTAACAGAGGTCACTGGAGAGATTTGTTCAAATCATACAAAAGTAAATTAAACACTGTTTTTGTTGAGTAATGGTGTCTCTGGTTAGGTAAGGGTTTTTGCTTTAAGGTGGTTTGGTATTCAGAGCAGTCAAAGAAAGCATAGATAGAAGCACAAACGGATTACAAAGAGACAATGTGCTGACTTTTATGGAGGCTGAGCTGGCCCTTCTGCATGTTGTAATTGATTTTTACTCTTATTTAGCCTTGTCTATAAGGGCAGGCAGCCAAACTCCATGCAGACCCAGGGTGGAAATTTACTCCCATATATTTAGGCTGAAGTTTAAAATAAATGCGCAGGTGATAGTGCGTAACAGTTTAGAGATGAAGTTCTGTGTAGCTCACATGCACTTTGGAAGCGGTGTATTAAACTACAGGGAAGAAGGATGGAAGATGGGAATGGCTGGGTCACTTGCAAGTGTGGACCTTGCTGAGTAGCTGGTGTTTCTGCAGATTCATTAGCCCTGTTAGGAAGGCACACGTCGACTGTGTTCAGAGAGGCATCAGCATTCCCATCCTGCTTGCACAAGCAGCCAGATGAATCCTCACCTAATCATACCATACATAAGAAGTTCTTTTCTTTAGTAAAATAGAATATTTATGGATAGAAGTGCTTGGTTTCTGTAGTGAACTTTTTCAAAACAAAAAGTCAAAAGTACTCATAAAAAGCGCACAATTGACAGAGCCTTGATCTCTGTTGTGAAAGCAGAGAGCCCATGTGAATGATTTGCACCAGCCTAGGAACAGGCTGAAGGAAGGGCCACCACTATAGATGAGCTTAGTCACTACCATTGTTTTCGTCCTTGGCAGATCTGCTGTGCTGCCAGCAAAGGAGCATTGAGCACCAGTTATGAAGAGCTTTGTAGACCTTGCCCAAGTCCTGCCAAGCACGGGTCACAGAGGACATGAGTCATTAGGTAGTGATTATCAGTGACTGCTCTTACTGTTAGCCGCGTGCTGGGAGCTTCCTCGTTTGTAGATAGGAGCAGTCTTTAGTTTTGAGTAGGTCCAATTAAGAGAAATGGCAATTCTGTCTGCCTGCGGTAGGGCTTTGCGCTGCTGTAGTGGGCAGCAGTGGCTAGAAGTGGGGTAGTACATCAGTGTGGTAGATGCACCCAGTGGAAATGGGAAGCTCTGTGGTTTCTGTCCAGCTCTGTGAATTGTCCCTTTTGTCAGATTAGTTGCTTTTATCTTCTCAAGTCACTCTTTCTACAGCTCTCACCACTTCCTTCTTCCATGTTGAATAGTCCTTAGAAAGTTGCTTGTACTGTTTGTCCTGAGGCAAGCAGAATTTAGGCAGTGAGTATAATATATAGTTTTCTCTCAGGGATATATCCTGATACAGAGATTTCTACAGAGTGTGCAAGTCAAGCACAGGCAAGAAAATAAAGACTGTTTCTTGCTTATACAATAGGGCATGTAGGGCAGCTCAATGATCTCAAAATCCTCTCTTAGTTTCATTTTCTTACAGATTTATTACCACCATATTATGTTGTCTTCACTTGAGAACTCAGGTTCACACATCAACTGTCTCAAAGATCATAGATCAGTTTCAGCTTGTAGATGTTGGGAGGCTACTTCTGACTTTCTGTAACAAAATCTTTCATTTTGGAAATAATACAGCTAAAAAAGCTTAAGGACTTTAAGGGCATTAAATAGACAAAATAGGCACAGCTTCCCAGCTTTCCTTGGTGAATGACCATTTTCTTCAGTGCAAGCTTGTGGGGAGTGGAGGAAGGAAGTTTGGGGATTTTTTTATCAAGATTAAGAAAAAGTGTTGCGTTAAAACACCTTCCTTGTATTAAAACACCTCCTTCTCTGGAGATCTTCCAAACCCACCTGGCTGCGACCTTGTGTCACATGCTCTAGGTGTCCCTGCTGGAGCAAGAGGGTTGGACTAGGTGATCTCTAAAGGTTCCTTCCAACGTCAACCATCTGCATCACCTGATAATGCAGCTTCTTTCACAGACGTGAGCAGAGATCCGCATTGTGAGCAACTATGTTAGACTGAGACATGGGAAGACTCTGTGATATGAGTTAGCTTGTAGGCTGGACTCCTCTCCTCAGGGTGCTCTCCCAGCTGAAACCATGGGCACATCGTACTGCAGCTCGTTGAAGAGCAGCAGGTGCTACACAACAGTTTGGGAACTACTGACTAGTAAGCAGAGAAAAAGAAGACTTGGGATAGCTGGAATTTCTGGAATTCAGCCCTTGGGGCACTATGGGAAAGAACTTGTACCCAGTATTTGCAGTACTAATAGCATATATTCCTATCTTCCCTGAATGTTTAAATGTCACTTAAAGTTGATTTTTTGACTTCTCTTACACCCATAAGATCTGTGCAAAATTGTACGTCCCTTACCCACCCTGTCTTTTGCTGGTAGCCACACTTGTGTTTTGAAATAGCTGTGACTATAAAATGCAAGCAAATACATGCACGTGTGGCCACGGGATGTCACCAATTCTTCATACAAATAAGGTCAGCTGCAACCTTGTTTCTTTTGTTTGTTTATTTTTGTATTTTCCAATTTGTCTTATATATCATGGCTACTAAGTAGTTTGAGTGGGAAGGCTGCAAATTCTTGCTTTGTCTTGAAAGCAGTTCCAAAGTCTTTGTATCTTTAAAGTACTGTGCCGGCCTTCAAGATAAGAGAAGGAAGGTGGGTCTCTTCCTGTGCTTGATAAGAAGGTACAAAATGCATGCCAGAAGTAGCTCCAAGGAGAGAAAGCGAAACAACCCCTTCCTGGATTCTAGAGCAAAGACGATGACTTTGAACTTGCATGTTGTCCAAAGCTAGATGGCTGAAGAGTGAGAGGCACATGGTCCTGAATGCCAGCATCGGGGTATTTAAAAGCATCACCACTTGAAAGAAGTCATAATCCAGGTGGAATGCTTTAGTGGGTTGGGATTCAATGGGATTGGTTTTCCAAATCCACCTTTTACCCTTTAACACTCTTTGAAACAAGTGCGACATACCTAGTAGGCTCTCAGTGAGAAATGACAATTTACCTCATATAGTGCCAATACTGATGATGCTATTGGATAATTTGTGTAAGGGAAGGCATTCTTTAGGCATGAATATTCCTTCATTCTAGATGATTGCTACTCTGAGTGCTGTTAACGTGAATGGAATGATGAAGTGAATAACTTCAGGGTGCTCTTCTATACTCACAAATTGTTTGAAGGCAAAGTTGTTTTAAGAAACTCCTGTGTAATTAATCTCCTCTTAGTGGTGCTCATAGACCCGCTCACCTGGAGTTAATCTCAGACTGATTCAGTGGAACAGTCTGGGTTTGAAGTGCTTTTTAAATTATTATTATGGTTATTATTTTTTAATTGCAAAACTCACAGCTATCACCATGCTGTTACTGACCTGACAGGAAAAAGAAAACTGCAGTAAGCAAGCTCATCATCCTTTCCCAAATGCTAACCACTAGTCCCTAGTTTCAGAACCTTTTGCAGCCTGTTTAATCTCCAATTCCTGATACAAAACAATAGAAAAGAAAGAAAAAAAAAGTTAAGCTACTAAAAAAATGAAGATAGTGCCTGAATTGGTGGTTCCTGAGCAGTTCCCGAGTGGTATCAACTGGTTCAATAGCAAGACCCCTGTTGTTTAGCTGTGGCTCATTGGGATGTTTGGAAGCAGATCGTGTTGACTGAGGATTTATCCAACAGTTGTCAGAAAGCAGCTTCTAATGACCGAGGCAATTGCAGGTGAACGTGTTGTTGCACTGTCATATCAAGGCTCTCGTCCAATACATTGGTTCTGTGTTTCGGTTCCGACTGGCTTCCTGCATTCTGCCTTTTAATCTTAAAGAGTAGACAGGTATAGCTTGAGTGGCAGGTATGGGAAAACGGATGCACTGAAACGTTTGACCTGAGGAGGAAGGCTAATAATTTGTTCAATCCCAGTGCCTATAAGGATGAGTGCATTATTTGATCCTATCTTGTGTTTGCTTTCATCCATTGATATGATACAGTTTCCTGTGGGCCTTACTGGATATGTGTAAAAGTGTTTCAGACTCGGTCCTGACTGGTAGGTTACCTTGGTTGGTTCCCAGCCCAGAGTTTTTGAAATAGCAGTGTGGAATAAGTCACATGGCATACATGAGGGTTGAAAAAGGCTTCCTGTAATGGAAAGATAAGGTTTGATGTTCTCTGCTGATCCTCAAGCTCTTGTTCTTATTTGGCAAGCTCTTTGAGCCATCCCCACTCCCGGATGTAACACATGTGGGTCACTGGGAAAGCACGTGTTGGGGAAGACTGTGTGAGGTGGATAAACCGGGCCGCGTCATCCTTGGAGCTTGTCAGACAAGACTGCTTCCTAGCTCCTGCTGAGTTCTCCGCAAGAGGAATCCAGATAACTTGCAGATGTTATTCTGCATCGGTGAGGACTCTGGAAAAGAGCAGTCCAAGTGTTTATGGGGTTTGCATTGGGTGACAGCCAGAGCTGACCGGGGAGAGGTGTTGATGTTCCTTGTCTGCACCTAGGTTGTCCTAGGTGCTCCTGCAGTTAGTAGAAGCAACATCATATGGTGAGGTAGTGCAGAGAGCACTGAAACACTGAAGGGTTGGTGTGCACCGACCTCCATCTCCGTGTTCAAGTGCCTCGGTTGTCTCGTGTCCATGTCGTTGTATGCCACTGAATCAACTCTAGTTCTGGTAGAGTAGGGAATAGAAATCAAACTGGAGGAGGGGAAAGTAAATCATATGTAGTGGTATGAACTAAATGGAGTTCTTAAATTCTCAAATGTCCGTGTTGTGGAGTAGTGCAGAAAAGGTTTGTACTGTGGGAGAATAAAGAAAGCAACATAATTCCATTTCCATTCATTTTTTGCTGTTTTTCTCATCTCTCATGTAAATGTTCCTTGTCACTTGGAACGTGCATCCTCTGAATGAAAGCAATCAGTCTCCATAATAGAGTATTTTGCACTGCCTCCTGCTGCCAGTAAGACTCTCTAATTCCTTGAGAGACAAGTGCCTAATACAGCAGCGTATTGCTCAGGCTGTGTCTGTGCTGAATGAATGGAGTTTCCATTCAGGGGAATAGGTTTCCTGTCTTCATATGCAGGTTGTCTTATCAGGCATAAGTTAAATTTGAGTTTTTGGAACATAATTTTCATGGCATTGATTATAATATATAAAAATATCTGAGCTAAATAGAGGTAGTGGTGGATTTTTATTTGTCTTATTGCAAGAGTCAGAGGGACAAGAACTTCTGTTATTAGAGAAGGGAAGGTGACAAAGTACATATATATAGAAGACAGTTATACGTACGTATGTGTGCACATACCTACCATTCTGTAGCCTTTTAATGTGCTGTTGGTGTTTGTCTTTCCTCACTTATTCCCCAAAGCCTCTTTGCAGCCTTGTCATGGGTTTTCCCAATTTTGTTGCCCAGTTTTAGGACTACCAGTGGGACCAGCTGAAGCTGTTAGTCCTTAGGTCTATGTTCCAAAATGGGCCTTTGGTGCTTAATGTACTCAGCAGATTTTAAGGTGACTTGGCCTGCTAGGAGGTATTGGTAAGAGCTGTTAAAATGTCCGGAAAGTACAATAGTGATGAATATAAGTCTTGAACTTCTGAGTCAACAACATAAAAAACAGAGGTTCTTTGTGTGTTGCATATATAGGAGGGGGAGGTTAATCCTTTATACTTTGGAAGTTACTGCTGTTTGCTCAGATGGTGCAGAGACAGTTCAAATAATAGAGAAAGTGGTGAGAGCAACACCTCAGAATGTATTCTAGCTGGCTAATTAATATGCAGTGATATTATTATTAAATCACTGCTCAATGAGGTTTGTATTCAAGTGGAGAGGTGTTAAGATACGTAGTCAGCAGACCTGCAAACAGGAGACTTCACTGAAGACTTAGGAGTTCTGTATGACTTCCACCCATACAAAGTCTCTGCGTATCATCTTCCTGCTCAGCAAGATGTAAGTTTTAATAGAGCAAGCACAGAAGAGATTATTTCTGTTTAATTCTTCTACTTTCAAAAATAAGCTTTCAGGTTAATATAATTAATATTTGGGGGGCTATAATTAAGAGTATTTGCAATTCTGACACTTAGCACTGAAGAATGCATTAAAATATCAGAAGTTTTTTTTAAGACCTGTTTTACTGCTGAAAATTATCAAGTCCATGGTTAGGCAGTATGATTATAGCACTGTATCGCTTAATTCCTCTGTGTTACAGACTATTTTAGCAAAGGGGAAGAGGGAGCAAAGTACTCTATTAGAAAGCTACTTCCTTGGTTTCTGTTGCACAGACGTCTCACCTGATTGCAGAGTTTAAAAGTCATATTCAATCTATGTATTTCTTTACCATGAATGAGTTCATATGTTTTAAGTGGAGTGAAACTGGATGGCAAATGCTTGTAAGCAAAATGGTTACAAATATTAACACTAAGTTTCTATCTATGAATGATAAATTTGTGCTATTAGTCTCTCTTTTCAGAGTTAGGAATTCAGTAAGATCAAAGTAACCTTTCTAAAAGGTACAGGGTGTTTTGTTGTGTAGTTGTGAGAGCGAATCTGCGAGTTTGAGATTTGCACTTGTTGAGTTTTGTCCAGGAAAAAGGCAACGGGTCAATAGATACCTTAATGCTGAAGGTATCACTGTGAAGGGTCTCCTAATGAGAATATCAAATCAATGAGCAGGGCAGCTATATCCTTGTCTGTATTTATAATGAGAAAATGTTTAAAGGAAGAGAGCGTGCTAATTAATGTGACCTTACATGTAAGTTTGACTTAGCTACTTGTCCAAAAGTGCTAAGCTTAAAGGAAAAAAAATTGGTAATAGTTCACAGTCCCACTAAAGACACAGAATTTAAACATATTAAAAAAAAAATGCAATGCCTTTTTTAACAGTGCCAAGTCCACCGCCGTCTCAAGCTGTCAGGTTCTCTGAATGCTTTTGTTGTACTTGCTTCAAATCGTCCCACTAATATTTTCCCTTCTCCTTTGTTCCCTTCCAGAAAGACGAGGTGTACCTCAACTTGGTGCTGGACTATGTTCCTGAAACAGTATACAGAGTTGCCAGACATTATAGTCGGGCCAAACAGACACTCCCTATGATTTATGTCAAGGTAAGTCACTGATAGATGTGATTGGATGAAGGAGGAAATTATAGGAATGGACTTTCTGGATACTTCTTTTCTTAGGCGTGTAATTGGTTTTCTGAAATTCCTAGGAACTCCTGTGCCTTGAGGCAAGAAAAATAAAGTGGGAATGGTAATTTGCTAGGCTGGAGGAAGAATAAAGGAGAGGAATTTAAATTTCAGTACTCCTGATTTCTCACTTTCCAAAAAATCTCCAGAAGGGGGAACGAAGGGGGTTGGTGGAGATGCCTTGTTTTAAAACAGCTGAGATAGGACCTGCCACTAGCCACATTTGAAGCTTCCCCCTCCCGAATTGAAGGCGACCCAACTGTGCAGAGGTCAAGAATTGGAAAAGGCCATTGGAAAGGGTACTGTACCCCCTTTCTTGGCATGTGAGTAAGAGATGTTGATGAACTTCTGTGAGAGTGTGAAAGCCATATTATTGTCTCCTTCCCTGCCCTTGGAGCAACTTGATTTTACCATCCTTTTCTCAAAGAGCTACATAGGGTCAGACTTTTGCATGTGTAGTCTCCATTTTATCCAGTATGAAGAAGATGAAAGCTACAACAACAGTTGTTCTAAGAGCAAAGCACTATACCATAACGATACCTAGGTCCATTGGAAGTTGTGGACCTTGACAATATCCAGGATATTGTGAGTTTTTAAGAAGAGTAAAAATTTCTACTGTGAGATTGCTTACTTTGGCCTGCCGGTAGAACAGCATGGCTTTAGCTTGTATGCTCCCCACAATTTGCTTGTTTGCATAGCATTTAATAAATTATTTAGAAATCTTTTCCCTGTACTGCTGATCTAATGGCTGTCCATTGCTTCAGTTCTTTCATCCTGTTAGATACTTGTAAATTTCCCTTCCAGACAATCCAAGGGCTGATTTTTATGTTGCTTTTTTGACAAGGCAAGCCTTTTTCCTCATATTTAAAAAGAGATGCTATAACCTTGATGTTACTAAAGGTCAGGTCATACCTCTTGGTTCACTTGTGCTTGCTACCTAGCCAGGTAGATGGCTCCTTTTCCTGGAAAACAGAAGCTGCTATGGAATGGCGAGGAAGCTCCCCTAGTCATCTTTGTTAGAATGAGTTTGTTTGCTCATCCTTGTTTAGAGTTTTCGTGTTGACAAACAAATGTAACAGCTGAAACCTTCAAGGGCAGAGTTGCAACAGGCTTCCTCCCCCTCACACCTTCCCCACGCCTCAGAAAAAGGCGGGGAAGGAGAGAAAGAGAATGGAAAGACAGATAGTTGGGCAAGTAAGGTGAACATGGCCTGATAGCCATTATCTAGCAGCTGCACCCTGCTTCACAGAGCAGTGAAGGTGACCTATGGAGAAGGCCCTCAGACCAGGGAGACAGGAATGGAGTGGCACCTTCATGTGTCCTGCCTGTAATTTGGTTTTGAGTGGGGCATGAGGCACAGAAGAAGAGCAACCTGGCTGCCTGGGGTCAGCCTTGAAATTTATATAAAGTTAATCAGAGATTCACTTAAGTGACTGGCTAGGTGATTACTATATTTTGTGGGCAACTTTTAATATGGTGTTAATAGAAATGAAATACAACACTTGAGTTGATGAAGGTTGCCTGGAGTGCTTCATTTTCATTATGCTGCTGATAGCTAAGGAAGGAAGCAAGCGTGTCTTGCTCTTCCATCAGTTTTCTGGAAAAACAGTATCTTATAATGCTGCTCGAGTGCTTTAAGGATGCTAAACTGAGGGAGCTGGAAGGAGGTTAGAGAGCAGCCATGCTCTGTGTGTGCTAAAAGGAGCGAGGAGAGTTCTCCTTACAACCTCTGACTTTCTGGTGTGGTGCAGTGTTTGGTTGGATCAACAGGGAGGAGGATGTGCACAGACCTCCTCTAGCTTCAGGTCAGTTCATTGGCAGGGTGAAGGAGGCATTTTGTTGGTGTTGGGGATCCCTCTTCTATTTTTATAGCCTTTTATCGGGATATTAATTGTTCCCCTGTGAACAAACGCACCTACCAGTGGATCTTGTATTCACCAAGGTGCAGCACTGTTGGGTGGTTGTTTTCTAGTTTAACAGTGATTTACAGAGCAAACTGAGACACCTTTCTGTAGTTCTCTGTTCATTTTGCTGTGTAACTATTGATGAGGTTGGACAGGTCTCGCACTTCTTTTTTTAGATAAAGTGTTCATTTTTGAAAAGACAAAAAATTTGATTTGGCGTACAGGTATGGGTATGTGGCAAAGAACGGGGGGCAAGGAAGGAAGCAGTTCCTAGACCCTCCATGTCTTCATTGTTTTACACTGAGTTGTCTTTTTTTATTCTGTGAGATAAATTTGTTTTTTTCTGTTTTCTAATAAATTACTATTAATTATTAAATAAATTACTATTTTCTCTTATTTTGCCTTGGAAAGCTACATTATGCAGTATTTTTGTGTTGCAGTTGTACATGTATCAGCTGTTCCGGAGTTTAGCCTATATCCATTCCTTTGGAATCTGCCACCGGGATATAAAACCACAGAACCTCTTGCTGGACCCTGATACAGCTGTGCTAAAACTCTGTGACTTTGGAAGGTAAGTGCATCTCCATGGGCTGGAGACTGGTGAAATTGCTTCCTTTAAAGGGAACCATGATGGAATTTTGCAAAGAAGCCCTCTATATTCCTGCAGAGTTAATCATTTACAGTTTTGAAAGGGAAATTACGGAAACTTTCCATGACGGAATATGAACAAAGAGCTGAAAAGGGATATCAAAAGAAAGAGACCTGCAAATTTAAGTCAGCAATTTGTTCACATATTTAGAAAAACCTTTGCATAGGGAAAATACTGTGCTGTGGGAAAAACTCAGTGAAATTCAAATGATGAAACACCTATGGGTTTCATCCTGTAGTTACACAGAGCGAAATACATATGGGACTGATGTTCTCCTTTAGTCTACTTGTATGTACTTGTATGTACAATTCCTCTAATAGCTCAAATACTGTAGAGGCTCAAGACCAGAGGCAGTGCTTCTAATTGAAGGCTCTTGGAGAGTGGATTTCTGCATGCCAGCTTCCAGCAGCGCATTTTTTGCAATATTTGCTCAAGTGAGACATGCATGGAATCCACACCTACATATAAGAGAAATAACTGATAGAAGAGTTCTGGAAATCCATGCATAAGCAGGAAACATTTTTTTTTTCTTTGGGGTAAATTTCAGTCTTGAGGTTGTACTCTAACTTTGCAGACTAAAATAGGTAGGAGGGCATCTGTGTAAGAGGTCACCGGCGTGGCTGTTGTTAAATGAGCTCGTCTACAGCGAGCCGGAATGCGAGATGGGTTATTCCAGCAGTGCACAGTCACGCATGCTGCCTCGGGGATCTCCTCTGTCGCTGCCCCTGTGCCTCGCAAGTGTTGAAACAGAAGTAGTGTCATGCTAAAACCTGAAATAACAGTGCAGAAATAGGTGACTTTCCCCCTCCTTGTTAAAGACCTAAAAGTGTTGACTGTAGTTCCTATGTAGAAAAGCTGTAGGGAAGACTGAGAGACTGGTTCTGGTGACTGCCCAGGGCTTTTGGACCTTAAAAGGTAACTGCATCTGACTGAGCTGTATTCTGTCCTCTTCTGTGTAAACAGATCTTTGTACCTATCAAAGCTTTATATAGGAAACTGCCAGCCAGAAACCCGACCCTGTTTATCCCCTAGATTGTCGTCAACATTTCCTCTGCTGTGCCCAATTTGAGGAAGCTACCTAGATGGCCTGGACTAATTTTACTGTGAATCATTGAGTCTGTGCCTTGTATCAGCTTAGAAAATCACGGTGTTTTAAAGCATTTGGGGACTAGGTGTGAGGAAGGGGCACTAAACCTTAATATTGGCCTACAATGAAATATTGTAAAACTTCCTGAAAGATAATTACTCTGTTTCTTCTTCAGTGCAAAACAGCTGGTTCGTGGAGAACCCAATGTCTCGTACATCTGCTCTCGGTACTACAGGGCACCAGAGTTGATCTTTGGAGCCACCGATTATACCTCCAGTATAGGTATGTATGTGTATTTGTTAAACTGTGCTCTGTGTGTGTTTGTGCTTTAGTTAAGTGTAAATGCTTCCAGAGGTCTTGGATATTATCCCTGTGAGTAGAAGTTTACTGTAGATGGTCATAAAGTACACATATTTTATAAGTTGTAATCTATATACCTTTTCAGATTTTAATATCAATTAGATTAGGAAAGACCATGGACATTTCCTAATCTGGGGAAATCTGGTTTCAAACATTTTTTCCAGCCTCTAGGTAATTTTGCTATTTAATATGGGAGGAGACCTGAGAACTCAAACTAGCAAGTATTTTGTTAATTTAAAATAACTCTAAAGTAGAACCGTGGAAACTCTTGACACCATGTTTGGTATGTTGTCATTTAGATTTGGGTAATTTTGTCACTTGTTTACTTGTCTTTTAGTAGATGTTTTTACTGGGAAAGAAAATGAGGCCTGAGGCTTCGCTTTAAAAACTCTCTTGAAAATGTTAATATTCTGTACAGTTCTTTGATATTTATTTGTTCCAGTAACTTTTGTCATTAGTCTTCAACATTATCAAGACATTTTTTTAATATGTGTGTATAGCTGCATCACAGAGTTTTTGGGAAGATTGGAAGTTGGGGCAGCTGCTAGCAGGGTTTTGATACTGTGGAGCTATAGAAGACTTCTCCAGGTGAAGAGCAGCAAATTGCCTTGCTGTAACTTCTGCTGTTTCCAAGGGCTCTTTTGAAGGCTGCTACATAAGAGCCTGGGATTTAACTCTCATGTGTCCTGCTGTAGCACTAAACTTCTACGTTGCTCATGGGCTGGAGTAGCTTAGGTGAGCTTCAAAACGTGTTCAGAAGGGTTTGGAGGTTGTGATCAAGTCCCAGAAGAATGCAAGTGTGTTTGTAACCTGTTGCAGTTCACCTAAATACTGCTGAGCATACTAGTGTTTTGACAAGTGTTTATTTTGTTAAGTTACTTTGACTCTTCAGTTCTGAAGACTTACTTGCTCTTACTGATTCTTTTTCAATAGTTATTTTCCAGTAATTACTCCTTCATGATAATTATTTTATTATACTTACTACTTTCCAACTACTACTTTCCAGTAAATAATAGAATGACTCTCTCCTATCTCGCCTGGTATGAAGGAAGAGTCGGGACTATAGTAAATATGGGGAAGGTAATGGTAATATAATGATAAGGGCTTATTTAATGGTTGGCCACCACCCTAAACGTCAGCCCCAAGCCTATTTTTCTCACCCTGAACACCAGGTCCCATTCTCTCCCTTGCGCTAACTCTGACAGTTCACTCTTTCACATCCTGCTGCGGCTTCAGAAGCCAAGAGACCTTCCTTACGGTTGGGTTGGCCCTCGTTGAGGTATGTGGGCTGAATCCATGGCACTGGGTGCTCCCATGAGTGTCCGGCCCCAAAGTGGCTAGAGGTCATAGGCGGGAGGAAGGCGACCGAGCCCACTGCACAGCAGCTCATCTCGTCTCGCCAGCTGGGAGCCAGGAGATGGGCACAGCGGTGTTATCTGGGTGTGCGAGGACGGCTTGCTGCAGAAGGCAGCTCCGCTGAACAAGCATTTGCAGCAACGGCAAAGGAGACTGCTTTGCAGATAAGCCTGTGAAATGTCTCTTCCTCCAAGTGTGTAATGACTTTAATCTCATGCATTTTGCAGAAACGTTGATAAGTTGTCCTTTCCATTTTGTTTTCTTATTTCTCTCTCCATAAAACAGATGTAATAAAAATATAATTATGAAGAGAGGACCCCATTTCTGCTTGCCATCCAAGCAGGACCAGCTGTGGTTCAAACTTTGTCATGCACAAGAAAGCCCCCATCTGCCAACCTCCTTCCCTGAGTTTATCAGACATACTCCTTCCTTGCTACCCTTTGCCCTCTGCTTTCCCTTCCTACCAGAAACTTTGTGTGGGAGTTGGAAAGTAGTAAAGTACTTCTGCAAACTTGCTCTGCAGTTTTATCAGTGTTAGGTAATATGTTGCAAATTCTAGGGGGGTGGTTTTATTTTGTGCTGTTCTTAACCTAACTCCTAAGAGTTAGATTATTCCCTAGCTCTTGCAAGTGGCAACAGCACAGAGGAACTCTACCCTATTTCCCTGACGTAAGAAGCTTAATCATCCAAACTAGACCAGTATTATTTGTATACCCAGTGACGTGATTTGTATTCCAGCTAACAAACACAAATAAATTTCCTTCAAAAAATGCATGAAGAAAATATATACTTACCATTAGATCATCCATAACTCAAGGCACAAGAAATGAAGAAATGCTTCAGTACGTTAATACCGCATTATATTTGCCCCCCTTTAATGTAGACACACCTGCCTTTTCCAGTTCCATCTTTCTGAGGAAATGCACTATAACAGTCTCCTCCAGCTATATTGTATTTCCCTGTTCTGTATGGAAAGATCCACTTGTGTGCAAGGGTAGGGACAAAAGCTGAGTTTAAACCTGTTATAAGGATCTTAGCTCTTCTGTTTAAATCTGCCACCTTAAAATTGCATTAAAAATAAGAAATGAAGAATATGGAGCCAAAAAAATGTCTTAAGCAATTTTTTTCTACCATTACTACCAGGATCATGATTGTAACACAGTACATTATAGTTATCATTAGATATGTTTGTGGTCAAGATGTGCTTTTCAAACCCATTATGTGGTTTTGCATGTAAAGCTGTGCATGTAAATGCAGAGTGACACCATAGTGGCCCAAGGCTAGCAGTGGAATCAAGACTTATCGTGGCCATTTCAGTGGCTAGGCATGGGATTTAGCACTGTAACCAAGAAGAGGGTCAGTATGCCTGGCTTTATATAGCTTGTACTTTAGCACACGGATGGGTAGTTGTGACGTGGGCTTAGGTGTGCAGAAACTGAAATTGGTTCAGAGAGTGGTTTGGGTTGTTACAGTAGAAGTATATTCTAGCTCTTAATTCCTAGGCTCTTGTTTGCTTTATTTCATCAAAGTTTGTGACTTGGAGGAGCCTTCTGTATTGTCATTAAAAAATAAGCCACAGCCGGGCGTTGTGTTTCTGACAGTCTTGTGGCCATATGTGTTCGTCTGCCCCGTTGCATTGGTGTATATATGAATACATATGAGAGAATAATATCCAATTCCATCTACTGCTCCAGCATGCCTTGGACTAGGAAAGTAACTACCTGCGAAACGACTTCTTTGGAGTTTTACATGATGATTACTGACAGATGGATAGAAAGCCAGTGCAATCACGCTTTTGGCCTCCTGCAGTGGCTCAAAGAGCCTGAGCCTGGGCCTGGGCCTACCTTGGCCTGCGACCACGGTGCATGCGTGTTGTGTGGCTGGGGGCTGCGCACAGGTTTGCTTCTGCAGCCAGTACGTCCCACTGAAGCCTGCAGCTTGTCGCTGTTGCTGGCTGGAAGCCTATGGGATTGCTGCCCAAATTCCCCCAGGATGTACCGGACTGTGGAAAAAGCAGCCGTGGGGTTAAGCCTTCTCCAGTGAGCCTGCATTTTTGCTCAGATGCACGGTGGGCCGGGAGAGCAGCACCGGGTGAGCAGGGCCTTCTGGCGCCCGGCTGCTGTGTTGGCGGGAATGGAGGGTGTCCCAGAGGGAACATTTATAGCCACGGGCAGGGAAAGATTGATGGGCATGGTGGTGTCGCAGGCTGCTGCTGGGCTGGCCAAAAGGAAGGGTCACAGTGTTTATGCATTTACTGTCCGAGTGAACTGAAAGACTGAGAGGGGAGGACTTTGAGCAGCCCCAAAGAGCATTTCCTCATCAGGCGGGTATGTCGTCAGCCTATCTCTATAACCTGTCATGCTAGTTTCATCTCTCTGTTGCAGAAAAATAGGGATATCTGTTTAACTTGTGTTCCTGATGACTTTCCAAGCATTTTAGTTTTCAAACTTGTTCTGTCCCATATAACCTGATGCAGATGGAGGTGCTGAACTCTCCGTGGCAGGGTGCATGTACCCATGGTCTCGGTTTAACTTTCCACAACCTGTCCCAAATAAACAGCAACCAAAGAGCATTTTGTGTCCTGGCATTTGGCAGCTCGAAGCTGTTGGCTTGATGACTTCCCAAGGCTACTCCTTTTGCTCCGTTCTTCGTTTCTTCCCTGCTTGTTCATACAGTAGATCTGTTTCCAGCACAGCAGGAGATGGAGCAGGACCATGAGACTGGGATGAAGCATGGTGGGGTAGAGAGGACTAGATGAGGAACAAAAAAATGCATAAAGGTGGATGTGCTCCATAAAGCGTCAGCTGAAGGAAAGTTTCAGAGTTGTTTTAAAGCAGTCCTAAATAAATGAGAACACATTCAACATTTTTTTTTCTTCCTGCCTTCCAAATAACAATTTAGGGAAGCTGGGGTTTAATATGAAGGATGTTGATTCTGAGGTGAGGCTAGTGGTGCTAGGTTCCTGTTTTGGGAAGGCAGAACTGGAGATCAGAGCAATGAGGCTTGGGGATAGTGTCCCGTGTCACAACCAGCCCTTGTCAGAGACCCTGGTCATCCGCTTGTATAGTGAAGCAAGGAAATGTATTTTACAGGTTGTCATGCTGGATGCTTGCTATTGAACAAAAATAAATTCCATTTATTTCTGTAATACTGCAATTGCATTCAGAAGCCGAGGAATTATTCAGATGAGATTGTTAGAGAAGTTAATGTCTACCTGGCAGCCATGAAGAACAATAAAGTACTAGAAACTTGTATTAAGAAATGAAAATTTTGATTTTTGGAACATAAATAGTTTTTGTATGCTTAGGTAAGTACAGGTAGTTCATGTGATAGAGCTCTTTCTCAGAATGTTTCTTTTCTTTTTAGTCTGTAACAGGTACAACTTTAGCTGCTGTTACTATTTGTGAAGGCTTTCTGAAATACTTGGGTGGAAAGTTTGCTTTTGTCAGGGAGCTACATTTCCTGTCCGTATTGCTGTGTTCCACTGAAGGTCTGAAGGATTGAACTTTACTGACTGTCTCCTACATGAAATAAATAGTCCTCATTCTTTTCTCTTCAAATTTCTCATTGGCCCAACTATTTTGGCATCAGGATAATGTGTTATTTTGATGCTTGTTTTCTGTTAAGGTCCTGTTTTGTCCTGTTTATCAACTGGTTTAAAGCATTTGAATGAGAAGTCCAATTTTGCTTTAATTAAATGGCACATGTGAGAAAGGAACAGTATTGAAAATGTTTTTACTCCCATGGGAGTAGGTAGATATGCTGCAAACTTGCTCTGAAAGGTTATTAAACTGTAATTGAGAGCAGTAATGATGTGCTCAGGCAGAAAAATGGTCTGATAGGAGCTATCAAAAACTGCATTTCTTTGAAGTAATGTATCTTTAAATAAAGAATTTAATACAGGATATTTATATATTTAGGATTCAGAAAAAAAAATATTACCCTCTGAATTCAAAACATAAATTTCAAACGAACACATTCAAGGGGGGGAAAAAATCCATCTACCATGGAGTCAAATTTTAGCTCTGTTAAAAGGCAATCTCGAAAAATGTGTTGGCGCAGAGCTGAGGCTTCCCCCATTTTCCTTCCTGTGCTTTACTGCCTAGTCCCCAGTCCGTTGCTGTCCCTGTGTGGAGCTGCTGAAGTCAGTGCGAGATCCCTGGTGTTGAGCAGGAATGCTTCTGAGCTTGCTCACTTCCTGCAACAGGGAATGCTGCCCGAGGCCTAATTTGGAAGTCCATGAAATGGCATTCCTGGAAGAAAATGTCAATTCCAGAAGGTCTCTGGAATTCTTTTATTTCAGCATGCCTGGGTGGGGGGGGAGATTAATGTAAAGTGTTAGTAAATGAACTGAAGGAAGGTGAAGGGACTTTTCATAAGGCATTAAGTGACCTGCTCGAAAGGCTCCGTCGCACCAGGACCCGGGAGCGGGCTGCCAGTCGGGGGTTGTTGTGTACATAATTTCAGAATTTTTATAGGAAGTGATTCCTAAATGTCAGTTTACGGTAGTGACAACCGCAGTTGTAGACATGGTCTGTCAGATAATTTTTCCTTCCCACGTGCCATTTTTCTTTCAGTGTTGAATAAGTGTCTAAATTGTCAGTAATGGTTATAGGCTTTGGACATCACTTGTTTGGGGTAATTGGTGTAAAGGACTCAGCTTTTTCAAAACCTTTTAAGGCGTCTTTATGTATGCTTTAAAATTACAGTACTTAGACCCCTTAGTACACTTAATCCATTTCTTCAGTATTTCTGGAGACATCCCTTGAGCCATTTCTTGAGCTGTTCTGTAATTTTTCGTAAATCCAGGTATTTTTTTGACAGGCTCTTGATATGCCTGGAATGACATAAAAACATGATTTTTACATTATCTTTCTGACAATAACATCTGGCAACTAGCAGTAGGCTCAAGTTTTGTTGTAAATGGTCACCTTTCATTTGTATATGATGTTTGTACTGGGACAGTTAGTAAAAATGCATCCTTTTGCCTTGGAGATGCAAGACCCGCTTGGATGCAGTCCTGTGCCACGTGCTCTAGGTGGCCCTGCGTGTGCAGGGGGGTTGGACTAGATGACCTCTAGAGGTCCTTTCCAACCTTACGCATTCTATGATTCTATGATTTGGAAAGTTGCAGTAAATATCTTTGCATTTCCCCCGTCTCTCTTTAATTTAGAAATAGGGAAAAAGTCTGTTCCAACTTGCAGATTATTTTATTACCAATCTGAAAAGTTCCTGAAGGTTGTTTTTAGGTTTATGCCAGTCTCCCGCTGATGTGACAAAGTGATAATTTATATGCTGTTTAGAGACCAGTTGTGTCTATTCTTGTCACAGGCTTTGTGTGTGTTCTGCTTCTCAATGACATTGTTTAAATGCACTAGGGAAATAATAATTTTTGTCATAGCAAGGAATAACTTGGGCTGGAAGGGACCTCAGTAAGTAATTTTTCTGGGTTTTGAGCTTTCTCTTCATTTCCTGGGGATAACTTAGCTTATTGGAGTAGGCAAGAGTTGAAGTAAATTGGGAGGAGCAGAGCTCTGTTCATTTTTTCCTTTCAGGCCATTAGTGTTGTAAGTTTTCCAGATCTCCTTTATTCATTGAGTTTTTAAGAGTAATTTTGTGTAAGGTTTCCCATTTGCATTGAATAAATTATGACTTTCTAGAAAAATTTATAATCAACCTGTGTTCTGGAGGAAAAGTTGTCTTTGCAGCTTGATGTGATTCCTTCCGTGTGTCGAGCAACTTCAGTATTTGATGTCCGCTTGCAGGAAATTCTCACGGGCTGCCGTGTAATACTGTGTCTGCTTCGTTATGTTCTTCCTTTGCATTAAGTATATTTTGAAAATGTGCAGGAAAGTTTCTATAGTAGATGGTGAAGTTTTTATTCCCATACAAAAGTAGCTGCTATTGACTAGTTGTGGCTTTTGATACGCGTGTAAAAGTTAGTTTGTAACTTCTAATATGGGTGCTGTGGAGCTGTGCTCTGGTCTGTGTCTAGCAGAGCTATGATCCAGCCATGTTTGCCAATGGAATTAGGATAAAAATCATTCCTTCATACAGTGACTCAGACTATCTCCCAGGCCCCTTAATTTTGAGCTTCAGAATACTTGTAATATTTGCAGTATTGGTTCATCTGCTAACAAATGCATGCATTCAATAAATGGATGAAAAAATAAGCCTCCTCAGCATGCACCAAAAGAGCAAAACCACCTCTCTTTCATGGTAGGTGATGCCTGTGTGTAGTCTGTAGTCTGTACATAGTGCCCATGTAGGTTTGTATTTTAATGTCAATATATTGTGATGTTTAAAGATTTTTTTCAGTTCTCATTTTCCTGTGGTTTGAAAACATCTGTTCACTGCTTTCTAACAGAAATCTGTGTTTCCTAGTTTGTAATATACTGGAGGGGGGAAGGATGGTCTTGACTTTTACGTGTTATGCACAAGGAAATGAAATAAGTAGCTTAAAAATGATGCTATCTATAGGCAATAACTAATGTAAACATTTTACTGATACCATCCCTTTTTCCCCCTCTGTTTTCCCCTCCTTTCTAGATGTGTGGTCAGCGGGCTGTGTATTGGCTGAACTGTTACTAGGACAACCAATCTTTCCAGGTGACAGTGGTGTGGATCAGTTGGTGGAAATAATCAAGGTATGGAATTCTAAATGCTTCTTTGATTCCTGCATCTCTCCTTGGGAATAGTATGAAAATGTGCATTGTTACAAGCTTAGCAAGGCAGCTATTTAGACACCTTGGTAGAGCTTGTTGCTTGTAAATGGTGATAGAAACCACTTCTCAGGCATTTTGAGAACCAAGTGGTCTTTATTTATGTACAATAATGTGTAATGATATACCATGTTTTAATTGTATAGTGATATATTCTCTTAAAGGGTTGCAATTTCAGAGTACTTGGAAGTAGTGCTTACATATTGAGCCAATATTTATTGAAGAGCCTGATTCTCATTCTTTAAGAATCTTTTTCCTTTGTTGCATGTAGTTAGTACTTAGCTTTGAAAACAGTTATTAAATTTCTTTGTGCCAGATATATCACACATGTAGCTTACCCTCCTTTCCCCTCCTCTAGCTGTGTGAGGTGAAGGGTGAGGGAAAATGGCAGTCCTATTTAGCAGATGGAGAATGGAGACCTAAAAATGTTAGGCAAAAAGCTTCTTCTACCTAAATAATTCTGCTGTTAAAGTGAGAAAGACCTAATATTTCAGAATACATAACATTTGCATAGCACTTATGTTGCAACTCATCTTGATTGATTTTATTTGGTAAGCTGTGAATATTCAGTGACTCTAAATTAGAGACGCGGAAGAGTAATTCGTAGCTTAAAAACTGTCTTCTGGCTTCCCAGCATTTCTTCAGTTTAGCTGCTGTGCGACAGAATGGTCTCTTCCCTAGACTTCTCCTCCCTGTTCAGCTTCTGCAATGAAGGAGGTGGTAAATTCACCTGTGTTGTACATTAAGTAAGATGCAAGGGGCCTGTGTTAGCAGAACTTCCACCTTGAACCTATGTGTTTACCTGCTACTGTGGTGCCCGTGTGTGGAAGAAAGCTTCCTCAAAAGCAGGAGTGTATGAGCAGAGCAACAGAAATTCCCAGTGACATCTGTCGTCGTCTACAAGGACTGTGAAACTTGTCTTGCCAGCCTCTGTCACGGGCCTGATGCCGCATCTTGACCAACTGGGAGTGATTTGCCCCCTCTTGTGTGGAGCTCGTCAGCCAGTGGCACACTGTGGTTGTGGGGCCTGCTCAGTGTCTGGATAGGGTGAGCTCAGGACTAGCTAGGCCCAGCCTTGTTAGTTTCCTGCCAGGTTTCCTGCAGCTTTGGCCATTCAAGCCTAGCTTGTATGAATGAGAGGCCTGGTTGTCCTGCTGGAAGACCTCCGGTCAATTCCTTTTGTCCAGAGGCTCCATGCCTTTGCACCTGCCTTTGGCCTCCTGTCTTACAAGCTCAGCAACTTCAAGTGGGGTCGGTTTGAGTTATGAACTTTGGTGAAGTAGTGAGAAAAGGAGTAGTAACTGCCAGAAGCAGGGCTGATGATTACATAGGCCGTTAGTTTTTTCCTTTTGAAAAGCATCTTGTAATGGCACAGTGCTTTCCATTGTGCCCTTTCCATGAGGTGGGAAGTGGTCCCTGGAAACACTTCTGAGTGCTTGATTCCTCAAGCATTCTTGCAATGAACCGTAGTGTTTGCCCTCAAAAGTTCTCAAAAAGTCCTGTTCTACCTCTTGAAAGAAGGAGTTCACAGATGTCGTCTCCTCGTTTCTTCGGGAGCTGTTATGAACAGCTGCCCTGTTTTGCTGGTGAAGAGAAAAGTGATTAATGTCTGCAATCATGAGAAACTGTATTTAAAGAGTTTGGGTAAATATGGGTTATTTATAGCACAATGATAGTCTTGTAAGCGCTTTCATGGTTCACTTAGAAATCTGAGGCCATATCCACCTCATGAACAAATTCATAGCCTTTTACCTTATCACTGATTTGACTTTGGCAGTGTGGAGTTACAAAACTAGAAAATAGATGTGTAACTATTGAGAAGTCTTTAAATGCCACTACCATGAATGTGTGATAATTTTGGACTGACTTATCACCCAATAGCTGATGCTGCAAAGCTAGTTACTTTGTCTCATGACAGCCGAAAGAGTTTCCAGCATAAAGCTTGAACTTCCATGAACTGCAGCTGAGGTCATGGTTTTCACTGCACTGGAAACAAGTTTCTGAATCATTCCTTTAACTATAGAAAGAGGAGCTCTGATCAGCAAAACCTGTCTTGTTCTGGGCTTTTCATCTTCATTTGTTATGTGGCCCTCCATGCATGGAAGTGAAGCAGGCAGCTTAAATGAAGAAACAACTTCTATCATATAGTAATCCAGCTCTCTTTAGTTGAAAAGCTACTGTAATGAGATAGTATGTTTTAGGAAAGTCTGGAAAAACAAATGTTGCAAACACTGAGGTAATAATCACTAGCCAGGATGGCTGATGAATCCTTAAAGTGAGTATGATGGAAAATGCAAACATGAATGGGCAAGTGCCTGAATATTTTCCTGCCTTTGTGCTAACTACTGAGACAGTGTAGATTTTTGGGCCACCATTGGAAGAAAAAACTGAAGATAAAGAGTATGACTGGGCTGTTTTTAAATGCAACTGCCTATCAGATCTTATGTTTTTAGACTTTGATTTGGCTATACATAAAAGCACTGACAGAGGGCTATGGTGAGAATGCAGAGAGAGTTGTAACTGTGTGAGGGTAGCACGTGCAAGATGGCTAAAAGCCATGAGAAAGTGTTGTAAGGAGGTATGTGACCTGGGTGATGACATACTTTCCTTTTAATGTCACACTTGAAGCTAATTGCCAAACTGGGAATCGTTGGGAAGTAGTCTGTTTACCCAAAACTTCTGGTCATTTTTCTTCTTACCTTCCAAGATGAGGAAAAGTAGAAAACAAGATCCTAAATATTCCTTTATGCCAGCTATTGACAGCAACCTCTCCCTTCTATTATATATCCTTTAAAAAGGAGCTATAATCAAGGAATTTGGAGCATATTTGAGTTTTTTTTTTTAATGTGTACAGCTATCATGAAACATTCCCTACATCCAGCACGATGTTTAAATTTCACTCATTTGAAAGGTTAGTATAAAAATGGCAAGCTCCTGAGGAAGCCTGGTTTCTACAACCTCAATACAGTTGAAGGCTCAGCCAGTTCTGCAGCATAAAAATGACCAGAAACATAAGTCTTCAGTACTACATATTATAAAACAGTTATTTAAGTTTTCATTTAGAATGGGGTTCATTTAAAAATTTGTTGACAGATGATCTCCACCGCTTCCATTTGCTGCTGTAGGATATTGCTATTTAAAGCTTTTTTATTGTAGCACAAACTTATGTTGATTTTAGATGGCAGCAGGAGAAATAGAGCTATGTGATCAGGCAAATAACAGCAAAATTTGTAGGAATTACAGATTGTGACCTGCAACCTGCTGCTATACAGCAACTCTCTTGGAGTCGTAATTTTTAGGTAGCTTTCTCAGAACTCTATATCTGAAATTTAGGAACAGGGAAAACTGACTATTTTAAACTTCCCAGAAGTAATATATTCAAGTGCATTTACTAGTTTGGGAATGAATCTGCCCTCCCATTCCTTTAAACGTACTTGGTTATGCTGCAGGAAAAGTCAACTTGGAAACTTTTCTGCTGGTTCCTATCAATTCAAGATGGCTAAGTCATGATCTTGCAGACAAGATAAATCTAGAGCTATTTGTTCAGTTACTCGCTCAACTTTGATTATTCAGAGTTCAGTTCACAACACAACAACTGGATCTACATCTGGATATGAAGTTTTTGCATTAGGCTCTTTGAAATGCCACCCTGCTAAACGTAGTTCTCCCTTGTCGTGTAGAGCACGAGGATATCCCCTAGGAAGGTGTGTTTGTAAGGAACAGCCTTTCCATGATGTGTCGGTCCAGAGTGGCTGCTGCTTTCCTGGCGCTGGGTGCTGAGCACCCTCAGCCCGTGGCTGTGTAAGGAACAAGCTGGGCCTCTGCCAGGCTTTGATTCGCCTTCAGCAGCATTGGTGCACTTGGTTTCATGCCATCTTATTATGTCGTCTTCAACCAGTTGTACCTGGAGTTTCTCAGGGACTTACACCATCACAGAAATCACATGCTGTGCTTTTTCAAAATCTCATCTAGAGTTGGGACTGCTTATTTCTAGCTCTTATCAAAAAGGTTAGGTGTTTAGGTGTCCTAGTTCCCATGGATAGCAATTCTTGTTTCCTGTTGCAAAATGAGACTCTCTGAAACACGATGGTTTTGTTTCTAAGCTAATGTTTATCTTCTGAAAGGCTCTATTTAATATCTTGCCCCTGGTTCCCTTGAAAACAGGGGAGAAAAGTTTGTTATAAGGATGAAACAGAATTATCTGAACAACCCTGGCACAAGGCACGTGCCGTGTGCTGCCATGTGCCTTCCATCATCTTCACCAGAAGTATTTTTTCCATCTGTTACAATCTAGAATATGAGATGTGCTACCTTGCAAAGCTAAGAAATGGAGGAGTTTTTTTGGTCTTACTGAACATTGTGGTTATTCTTTGTACCAAAAACAACCCACATCGTCCTATAGTTCCTTGGGTTAGGAATGAGACGGGGGGGAAGGTGTTAAAACATGAGCTCTGTAGTATCTGGAAACCTATCCATATGTAACTTTTTGGTCTCTGACAGTTTTACTGAGCTGAATGCTAAGTATAGACTGCAATTATAATATATGGCTCACTCAAATGTCAAGGTACTATTCTGGGCTCAGCTTCTGAAATAAAATAAATTCAGTCAGAGTAGTTAATGGGGAGAGGAGAACTGTCTCTTCCGGAGAAGCAGCTGGAGGAGGGAATGTTTGTCCTTACTGGAGACGGTCCTGCCTGGAGTGGCTGTGCAGCTTTGACTGCCAAACGCCTGCCGAGGCCAACAAGGGCTTTCCTGGACATCCTCCCCTTTGCTCCCAAAAGGACCATTCTGGCAGGGCTTTTTTTCCTGTGTCCCCCTAGCCTGTGTCACAACTTGACTCTTCCTCTGCCTAATGCAGTTGGCCATTTTCAGCGCCTGCTGGCAGGCAGTACCAGAAGTTGAGGAACGGTTATAGTCCTGTCAGCAGCCACAGTGGATTTCTCCTTTCTAGTGAGCTCCCTTTGCATTTGCAGATGGGGGACATCTCTATATTTAGTTGGCTGTCATTTTGACAAGAGTGTGTTTTTGAAAGAAAGCTTATCTAAAAAGTATAGATTTTACTTTTTTTTTTTTTTTTTTTGCCACAATGCTCTTGAAGTATTATCTCAAAGCTGGCCTGTGTTTACAGCTTGAGATGCCAGCCCTGCAAAATTTTTAAATAATTATAAGACTTTCAGGAGCATAGTTCCTCATAAACTTGTATGTTTATTTTGTTTTTTGAGGGTTTTGATGATGATGTTTTTCATGGAGACTACAATGTAGCCATGTAAACACAGCTTTCTGGAGGATTCTGATTAAGTAACTGCCTTATTCCCTCCACAGCCAACTTCGGTCATTGCCAGCAGGAGTTCTGGAATCTTTAGTCTCCTTATGCTTATAACTAATCTTTGTATTTTGGCAAAAAGAAAAAATATTGTCTAGAGGCATCTTTATATGTAGAGAAGTGACTAGCAGGAGGCTACAGCATTTCTTTAACTGCTTGAGATACATACTAGTACTTTACCTCATAAACCATGTCTCTGGAACCCAAATGATCTGGGGAGCTTTTATGTATTACAGGCCAAGGCAAAACGTTTTAGGAAAGACCTGTGAAACCTCCTTCCTTGAGGTTTTTTTTGTCCTTAGAGAGTCAAAACAGCAAGTGTATTCCTAACTGTATTCCTTAAGTGCATTCCTTGCTGGATAATGCTCTTTTTACATAACAGATTTAAGATATGATGGTGATTGAGACTCTGCGAAGATGGAAGACCAAGACTGGTAGACCTCTAGCCTGTTGTCATCCACTGCACAAAGTTCCCCTTCTTACAAGGGTCACTTATAAATCCCCCTTCTTTAACTCAGAAGTTTAGTCTTCATTCTAGCTGCCATGAGGCAGCTACATTTTCTTCAGGTTTTATTCTACTTTGGTTCATATCTAAAAAAATAAATAAATAAAAATAAAGTGTCCAAAGAAAAAACAACAAAACCCACTTTTTTTTTTCCTTGGAGTTATCACCTTTTGAAAGTCTCTCTTCAAGCAGTAAATAGTATGTGCTAATCTGCATAGGCCTGAATAATTCAGTTATTGAATCCTCTATTTCTTCAAAGCTCTCTGACCTTTCCAAGATAAAAAGAAACCTTTCTCTGAGGAGCATCTGCTTCCTAGTATTTTTCTGACTTTGTAGAGCCATTTGTTTTATAAATTGCACTTTTTACTGTTGCTTTGGATTTTTCAAACAGAAATAGCAGTAAAATATGTGATCTTAAACAAGATGTTATGTTCTCTTTTTTTAGTGATAGTGTGATAGGTGTTTACCCCCACGGTTACTCAAATGAATTTATTCTTAATATACACATAATCTAAGTCAATCAAGTACAACATAAAAATCATGCAGCAAACAGTGTTTCTGGATTTACTACCCATTGTTTACTACAATGTTACAACCTCTTCCACCTATGTGCAAGACTCACACAATTTCATAGATTACGACCTTACCCCACACTTTTTTCCAGATCTTGATTTGAATTTGTCAGATTCTCTGAAATTCCCGTCCCATTTTAAATATCCTTCAATTCCTAGGTTCTTTAAAGTTCCTTCTTCCTGTGTCCTTCTCTTTCCTCTTCATTTATGTCCCAATATGCTTGCATTCAGCATGATTTGAAAGCACCTAGAGTGTAGCGACATAAGCTTTTCATGCTAGAGAGAACAACATAAACACACTCAAGTCGATAATGTAGGTCAGTTTTCAATTTATGCTGTTATTATGTGTGTCAATGCGTATATGACTGAAGGGTCAAGCTTTCCTTTCTTCCAGCAAACACGATCTCTCTCCTGTACCTTCCTTTGCCTTCATGAGAGCTTAAGCACTGTTGCCTGCTTCTGGCAACTCAGCTTTTTAGCAGACAAGTGTGTCTTTTTTTAAAGCAATATTTATGATGTTGGGTTGGAATGGTTTATGGAGTTGAGTTTCTTTTGCATGTGTGGTGCCACCTTTTAGCAAGGCTGCAAAGTGTCTTTTTGTCTGATTATACTGATTCTTCAAGCAAATCTTATGTCTTTGTCATGTATGCCCTGTATGGAAAATTCAGAAAGCACCTTTCTTCACATCTGTAAGGCTTTGCCCCTGAAACGGGCCTGGCTACGTGCAAGATCGTTTTTCACATCCAAAGTTTTTCCCATTTGAAATGACTGATACCTGTGAGAAGTGCTAGTGCCTTCCATTCAAAGGCCCATCTCATCCCAGAAGTCTTTCAAATTTAGGTCTGTGCATCTTGGAATGTCACATAACTGGAAAGCACTGCAAAAATCAAGGAAAACACTAATTCAGGGTTACCAAGAATAGTAGGATTTTGGATAGATAATCTTATGCTATAATATTTCTATACCCTCTACTATTCTATTAAATACCTGAAGTATGGATGTTTGTTCTCTAGAGGGTTAGATTGGCGTTTAAGTGTCCTGTTTGGGGCTTCCTGAGAACAGGAGGCTATGCTGGGAGACAGTGCTGAAATCTATGCATCTTATTAGAATACACCTTTTTGGTTTCATTTAATTAAAGGAAAAGACCAAAAAAAAAGGAAAAAAAAACAAACAAACTTGAAAGTATTGACCTCATTTCCTAGAAGAGCTCATACTTGAGCATAAAATGTTTCCGTTCCCCAGTCTTGCTGCTGCTGGCAGCACGTTTTTAGCTTTCTTGTCACCCAGGGCACAGCAGCAGCCAAGCAAAGGCCCTTTCAGGTGAAGGAGTTGAGGTTTGTGCCTGAGCATTGCCTCCATATCTTCACACTCGGTGCTCCAGCTTCAACACAGGAGCTGCTCCCTCCCATCCTGTGGAGCTCCAGTGTGTTTTGGGAGCCCTGTCTGTGAGTCCTCCCAAGCAGCCCTGCTCACCTGTGAGCTGAATTTTCTCTGAGTCTTCTCAGCAGCCTTTAACTAAAAGTGTTTTCTCTGTGTAGCTGTTCTTGTTCGGAGCAGCTGCGGGAAATGAGCCAGTTTCCTGAATTCCGGCTCTATGAGAAATGCAATCCTTGTTCCTTCTTAGGAAAGTTACTGAAGAAAACTTTCCTTCTGAACTTCCAAACTTCAGAGGGGAGGAGGGGAAAGAAGATGTGCTTCCTTTTAAACAACTTCTGTTTATACTAAGGAAATGTTAGAACATAAGGAGAAATGGTGATACAGCAATGCAACTCGCTTGTAATGTTTTCCAAGACGTGAATTTAATCCAAAAAACATCTGAGGTTTTGCAAATGGCTTTAGCCCTGAAGTGGGCTGAAAATCATATTTGCGGCTGTGAAGTTCGGCCTATTTTAGAAGTGGGAAGCTCGGAAAACGCTGCTCGCCTTCTGCTTGGTGCCCATTACTCCGAGACACTGCCAAGCATGGCAGCTGGAGCAGCCTACTAGAAAGCCAGCCAAGAGAGGGCATCTTTGCAGTCCGCTTCCCTCTCCTCGCCCGCTAAAAAGAACGGCAAATGTAGGGTAGCCCATGAAACACCACATTTTCTACTAGCTGAGCAAATGTGGCGCTTTTAGGTACAGGGAAAAATCCCTGAGTTTTAACTGCAACCCTTAGTTTTTAGAGTGGGTGGGATGAAAATCCCAAGCAGTGCTCAGAAGGTAGGAGTTACATGATCATTCATTCTGTATAACTCATCAGAGGATAACTCTGTTATCCAAGATAACACTTGTCTGAGAAATTGGGAGGTTATTTCCTCATCTTCCCATTTTTTCCCCCTGCTGCATATTTAAAAGGTTGCTAGTTTGTGTGTGTGTGTGTTTTGCAGTTCCTGTTTTAAATCACAGAACAAGATAGCAAGTTTCTTTCATAATATCTGGCATTAACTTTTTAGTTGCATGGATTCGCTGAACAGCGTCACTTTGCCAATGAAAATGTTCACCAATATCTGAATGTATGGCAAAATACTTCTTTGTCGAATCATAAGGTAGAGCACAAGCATAATGTTTCACATTGCTTTCTAATTGTGACAATGCAGTCTGGATTATGAGTTAACAACATCCTCTATGGCAGGAGGTCTTGCACTGGCAAGACTGACAAGACTATGGCCTTGCTACGTGCAAGATGAATGTGAGCTTGGGTTAGAGGGATCCCTTCCCTATACCTTCTCTGTAGAACAAAAGAACACCAAGCAGCTGAATGCAACCTGCTAACGCTGGGATTTTTTGGAAATTTCTTTAGAGTTTTTAGTTTGTAGTATGATTGAATGGCGCTCTGAAAACTAATGCTAACTGAATAGTAAGCCCTAATGCCATATTGTCCTGCTTATGCCCTGAAAGGATTTCCAGAATCCTCTCAAAACCTCTTCACTCCTCCAATGCGATGTACAACTGCGATTTATCTCTTATTCAACTACTAGTTTATGCATATAAATAATGTCATGCAGATTCTGACAATGAGGAGTACAGATTTATGACAGTAAAATGCAGATGTATGTTGTAGGTGCTTCCAAGTTAGTTTTAAACTACTTTTTTTCTTGTGAATGTGTGTGAGAAGCATCCATTTCTAATAAGCTCATCAGGGGGCTGTTAATGGCTATTAAAATGCAGTCTGTGTTACTGGCCTGATCCTTAATCAGCCATATGCTGTGAGCTACCAGCTATGAAGGTGTTCAGCAATACTGGCTTCTAACATTCTAATTAAAGTGAAATCTCATTCCTCTTGAAGTATTGCTAATTTTGAGTCATGAATTTCATGACAAAGTCTAAGAGAATTAAATTTTTGACTCTTGGTTTGGAGCATGAACTGAATTGCAGCATAGAGGCTAGTAAAGTTTTGTAAAATGTTCTGTTCTCAGCCCTCTTAATTTATGAGCTGTGCAGATTGACCTCAGTTAAGTTTTCTCCATGTGTAATAGATTGTACTGTGCTTATTGTGTGAATCTGAAAACGTGAAGTACCTATAAACATTTTTTTTTTTTGTCTCTTAGGTTCTGGGGACGCCTACAAGGGAGCAAATTAGAGAAATGAATCCAAACTATACTGAATTCAAATTCCCTCAGATTAAGGCACATCCATGGACTAAGGTGAGTCTTTATGAATTGAATAATAAAGACATGGGCTGAAAGTAAAAATTCATGGGTTAAGTTTGATTATTTAGTCTCTTGATGGCTTTCAGTCTAACCTGGGTGCCTTTAACTAAGCTGTGGACCCAATAACTCTTGATGTAGGTAAGGAGGAAGATATCGAAGCAGTGCACTGTTGGTCTACTTTCTGATGTTTTCTAGAGTTCTTTTTCCTTTTTTTTATTATTTTATTTTTGTAGTAAATTACAATATACCTAAACCTTGTCATGATACAGCTCTCTTTGTGCACAAAAAACACCTGCAATTTCGAAAGCATTCCACTTATGTGTGTGAAATTAGTATAATGCTATTACATAATGTAGCAGTGATGGTTGTCAGTCACTTTGCTAACTAGTTCTCTCATAAATTATACTTGCAGTCTAATATGTTGAGGAAATGTCATTTTTCTCGGAGTTTCTTTTAAGATGATTCTTGTCATCCACCTTTCAAAAGGAGACACTGCTGCAGCAAATACTGACTTTATCATAGCATGATCAAAGAAGAAATTGCCAGCGTTAAAATAAATATATTGCCACAGAGTTAAGCTGTCCTCTATCCTCCACGCGTGGAGGAGTGAAGAATATTTGAGGGTAACAGTTGATCATTTAATTAACCTCTTGGGAGTGCAATAAGTTAAATATTGGGTCTTAAGCAATTGAAGTACAGGTAGTTAATATATTTGGTTTGCAGCTTGAGAAACAATGACATAGTCATCATATATTCTTACCATATCTTAACAACTTAGGTTTTCTTCTACCAGGAACAGAGTGCAGAAGTGCTGCATTCCTAATGTAGCATATGTTCAATTCAGACATCTGGGGACCAATATTCTCTATGGTGGTAGAGAGCTCTATAGCCAGATGGCATAGAGGTAATTGTGAGTCTTTAGGATAGCATCCCAAGGATGTGCTTGGTACCTGCTGGGCCAGGTCCTCGAGTCGCTATTTTTTTGTGATAGATTCTCCAGTGAGCTCTACGCCCCTTTATTTTCCTTTGCTCCATTAATCCCTGGTTTCTGTATCCAGGTGGCTAGCTATGGGTTGGTTAAGTGATTTGCAGTAGTCTTTAAGAGGCCAGTAAATCCCATAAAGCTGTTTAATATCTTACATTAACAGGAAGGAGGGGGAAATTAGGGCCAGTGCCTGGCAATTGGTCTTTTCTGTTTCAAATTTTATCATGGTAGAAGCTACAAGATAAAACCCAAAGCATTATAGCAGTGAATTGTAGCATTCCTTTTGTCAAGGTGTTCTGAGTTCGGGGAGTTTAAATCAATATATGATGGTATAGCAGTGCCAAGATGGTCCATAATATACAAGTTAAACATCTCTGCAATTCGTCTTCCACACAAGAATTGTCTATATGCACTTTGTGTCTCTACTGTCCTTTTGGCAAATGTGGCTTCATGGAGAAACCACATGTTTCTTCGGTTTGTGCCCTTTATACATAAGGGAGTGCTTTTCCTCCTCATTCCATAAATTACAAGTGAACCAAGTCAGCCACAGGGAGTTGGGAAACACATAGTGATTTTTGAGAGCCTTGTTGCAGCACAGCTTCTTATTCTGCAACCAGTTATTCCTCATACCAACTGTGTGCAGCATAGCATCTGGACAAGGTTATTGCATTTGGGGTACATTATACTTATGAGATCTGTGCTTTTCTTACTGTTCAAGTGCTAAATTAGCAAATTGGATTATCCAGTAAGATCTTGGTCATACTGCTCATTTTCTTGCTGTATTCCTTCTAAAAATTCTTTTCTTTCAACATTTTGGTGTTAAGCCATGAAAGATTTAAGTAAATGGCAGTGATACATAGAACAGGTCTTCCTCATCCAGCTATATTGATACAAAATCTAATGGCATAGACATAGGAATGCATTTCATCTTGGAATTTCTGTATCTTAGGACTGAAAAGAATGATTAGAAGCTAGGGTGGTTGTGGAGGCCCAGTGTAAGGAGTGAACAAGGACAGGCTCAAAGTTTAAAAGTGCAAATATTTTTCATTGTAACAAAGTATGCAGCTAGAGTGACAGGTAGGTAGCACTGGTAGTGGTAGGTAGTTGTCTGCAGGACTGGAACGCTAGAAAATTCAGTCCCCAAAGCACATTTTTTTGTCATGTAAGCTAATAAATTACTGGGTATTACAGCAGTTAGAAGGCTTGGTTGTGAGATATTTTTTTTTTTGGTAGATCAAAGAACCCAGCAGACAATTAGAAGGTAGTGTTTTTGCATGAAAACCTTGCAGGCAGCCAGTGCTCAACACGTTTGAGAAAGGATTGTTGTTAATATTAGTCATTACCAACTGTCAGCTTTTGAACATGAGGACCTCCTTGGAAGCTGTGGTCCCCATGGGTTGCATCTGGAATGCTAGATGTGAACTTCTGTTGGAAGTGACTGTTTTTGGCCTGCTCTCTGGGTTTCACAGAGCGGTGCGTTGGTTGTTTCTTTCTGAATACCCCAGTAATATTGTGAACTGTTTGCTGTTGTCTGCTGGATGAGTAGGAATGATTACTGTTGCTTTAGGCCTCTGGGTTTTTTTCAGTTTTGGAGAAATTGCTTCAGATTGACCAAGATAACTCCATCTAGGTAGATCATTTCTCAGATTCAGTTTGAGATTTAGATTGGGTTTCTGAGTGCAAAGTTTGTTAAAATTGTCGTCTGCCTTCACACACGTAGCTTGGAATTTTCAAAAAAAGTGTATTGATGTCATCTATAGACAATATTGGTATTTAATATGATGAAGTAGTGTGACAAAAGATAGCTCAAGTTAACAAGGCTCTTTCCCCTTAGTTTGGGAGAGAATTCAAGATAACACTAAAAATATTTTTGTGCTGCAGCAAAAATGTGAGATTACGCTGTGGATTGATCTTTTTCAATCTATTGGCAATTTGTGCGTAAAGTGCACTTGCACTGAACAGCCTCAATCTCTCAGCATAAAACATCCAGCATAGTCTTGTGTTGTTGAAGCACATGCGTATGTTCCTACTGGTCACATGCATGACAGATGATGACTATAATTCAGTGCACCGCTCATTATCAAAAGAAAAGAAAACCTAAACTTTCTGGGAATATTTCTTCTTAACTGGACTTCCCCCTGCTCCTGCTGCCTCTCCATTAGGAGATTTTTTTTAATTCTTCTTCAGCATTTCTCTTCATAGTAGAGGGCTGTTTAATCCAATATCTGAACTGTTCTTAATCAGATTTCATTTTGTCTTCACTGAATATAGACCAGTTTGTACTCACGGAGGTGCATCCCACTGCTTGTCTGCCTTGATCTGCAAATAGCACTAAGTTAGAAGGTCAGCAAGGTTTGGAAGGGATGGTAATATCTTTTATGGGCCCAGCTGATACAGCTGGAAAAAATGGACAGACTTTTGGACACACAATCTCATCTTCAAACTTAGCTTGTGTCTGAAAGCCTGCCCTCTTTTTCCATCTGTATCAACCAGTCAAATAAAAGCTGCTACCTTTTCTAAAGGGTTTGCTGCTGATTTTACCAGATTAGTTTTGTTCTATGTATTTCAGACACTTCCAACAACTTGAGCCTTCTTGTTGAATGCAAACAATTCTTTGCTACTAATCTTTAAACTTGTTTCTCGTCTTCCAAACAAGTTTCGTCTGTATTTTATAATTGCAAGAATAGAAAGCTAAAGAAAATCTGAGATTGAATGCAAGATTGTACTTCATAGAGTGGTTGAGGTTGTGCTTTGAGGGATTAGCTTTCTCCTAAACATTTGGCCCTTTTGGAGGAGAGTGGGACAGTGAGGTGGGGAAAGAAAGGTATAAATGTATAAGGTTTGTTAACTTTGCATTGCTTATCATGGGCCCTTTACGGCAGGCTGATACCCTGGCATTACTTAGATACTGGTTGCATATTTCAAACTCTTTGGGCTATGAAAACAAAGACCCTAGCACAGTTATTTCCCAGACAGTCTGCACAGAAAGGTGTCAGTCACTCCATGACATGCCAGTTCTAACCTCCTTCCATCCTCCCACCACCCTTTCTAGTAAATCTTCTCATCTAAGTCACTTGGCAGTAAATGGAAGGTAGTTACATAGTTCAGACCCCTTCTACATGGCCAAGATAACCATGTGTTTTTTAGACCCTGTATTTTTCTACCCTTCTGCTTTTTTTTTTGTCACAAGTGGGCACTGTCATAAACCAGCTTACCTGCTGAGCCACAAGCCATGATTCATGACGGCAGAACATCTCACCGGGTTGCATCAGCCAAGGCTGATCCAGTTGGTCATTAATGTCTCTGCCTTGTCTCCATCATGCAGGTAGAGAAACAACTCTACCTCCCAGAGTTGTGCAGCATATGTCTTTTAATACCTCACTGCTTAGTGGCCCTCATACTTCTGTGCTGGTGACACTGCCAGGGTTGTTGGTGCTTCCTCCCTCCATGGAGCTTTCACGTCTGAGTCACGTCACAGCAGAAGATGGTAGGGTCCCTTCCAACTTCTTTAAGTGCTTACTGTCTTTCACATTTTTTTTAGTCAGGCTCTTCTCTCTATATCCCCAAGCTCAGCTACTGTAGCAGAGGGAAGGAGGGTTGAAGATGAAATTTCAGGCTCTAGCTCATATCCTTTCTGGAACTACTCCAAAGCAGTTGGCTGGTCCTGGTTACAGGTTGAGGGTTGTGGGGAACCACAGTCATGTATTACAGAGTAGCTTCAGATTTTGTCATTGAGGGTTTTTTTTTTTTTTTTTTTTTTTTTTTAAGAAATAAAGTGGAGAATTATTATAAAAATAATATAACAAATGCTTTCATCCAAGTATATCGTGTATGTATGTGTTTACATTTTGCATATGTTTTACCATACTGATGGCTGGTCCTTGATTGTTATATTTTTTCCATAGTCGTAGCAGCTAATCTTGCCTTCTCCTCACTCTGGGGTTGGTATCTAGGGTCTGGTCTCTTTCATGGGCATTTTTTTGTCCACTCCAGACCCACTTTCATGTCTTGTGTCCTACCGCCCTCCTGGTTCTTGTCTGGGTTTTAAGCAGATGGTTTTGCTTGTAATGCCTTCAAGTGCCTGCTCATATTGTAGATTTGAGAAAGAATATCAAACAGTAAAATGGATAAATAGCTCATTTTGTCACTTGTAATTACAGCTGATGACAAAAGAAAATTAAAATTCATCAGAAATAAATATACTCACATTAGAATTAAAGTTAAAAACTCTTCCGAGACTGCCTTTTTATAGGGATGCCAAGGAACAGTGGAGACTGGAGAGATCTTTGGGTGCAGTTTCATAATTGGCTTAAATTAATCACAAAGTGAGCCTGCCCGCCTGCTCCCAGCTGCGTGTTGCCTCCCCTGCGTGCTGATGTTTGCATTGCTGCAAAAATCTCCCGCCAGACCAACACTAGCATTCGGGGCCTGCATCAGCTTTCTCATCCCGCATGGGCGCTCAGCAGCGAGTGCAAGTGCTTGGGCACGAGAACAGACGGAGCCGCGTGGCTGGGAGCAGGGCCAAGCCGAGCGCCCCGGCGCGGGGACCCACGCCGCCTACGGAGCTGCGCGCCCTCCTTGCTCCCTGGAGGGCAGTTGTCCTGTGTTTCACCGGGTGTGTAATGGCTTTTCAAACAAAGAATGAAAACAGCTCTGCTGGAGACCGACTTAAACAACAACAAGAAGATCTGGCAAGTTCAAGTTTCCCAGCTCCTTTTCTAGGCGCAGTGATTTCTGGCAGAATAAATCTCTCATGTTCGCCTAGCTCATGAGAACAGAACCCAGGTTTGCTGGGTGATGAATTGCCTACCTCTGCTCAATTTGAATGCTGCAAAGAAAGTGCTGCTTACCAACAAGTGAACTAGCATTCCTGGAATATTGAGATACAACTTGCGACAATGCAGTTACAGAAATCACACGATAACCTTGACATGTCTTCCGCAGTGTGCCATCTGTTTTGTCAGGGCATTGCAACACATCTGTCCAAGCTGTTGTTGAGAGTGGCTGTCCTGTCGAGGCTTAGGTAATTTACAGAGGTAGATATTCCTGTAGGTGGTTCTCTCCGAGAAGAAAGGGAGTCGCTTAGTTCTGCTTAGCTTTGTTGCCTTCTTTTAGTGCTTCATAGATGCAGGGCATGCACAGGGTAACAGGGTTTTCACCAAGTCCTTAATGGAAGTAGCCCAGTAACAAGTGTGTGGTCTCAACAAGACATAGCTTTGGAGACAGGTTTCTGGTTCCGTTCCCAGCTCAGTGTTGGCTCATTTGTGAGCCACTTAACCCTTCTGTCTTTATTTCATTTTCCCTGTCTCTGTAAATGCCACCTGCCAGGGATTTTTAGGACTGGCAAAGCATTTCCTATTTCTGTGATACTTTTTAGAAAAACAGGGGGGAGGTAGATATAATCAGAAAAGAAAGTGGGGGGGTTTATATACATGTTAAAATTACTCCCAATAGCGGTAAGCTTTTTGTGCTTCAGAATAGCAAAATAAAGTACTTCAGAAAACCTGCTTTGACGTTCTTAAACTCTCGAAACAAGATTTATTCCAAGGGCAGAACTTCTACTTTAGCTTCCCGGTGCCTTCTGTCAGGTGCTCAGTACTAGCATTACTATCTTGCATATGTGTCTCTTCCTTTTCCTTTTTTTTTTTTTTTTTAAAGGTATGTGTCTTGATTGCCCTAAAGCTTATTACGTTAAACTTGTGCAATTGAAATATTGCTTCATGTCCTAAAGTGACCGTAATTGTATTGTGTGATTGTATTAAAAAAAAAAAAATCTAAGGGTCGTGTCCGGTATCTAACAGCTTTAGTCACTGGTAAGCAGGGCAAGCTTTTGGTTGAAGGGAGGAGCTTTTTCTGTTACCTAATATTGAAATATTTCCAAAAAGACTTGATCACCTTCCTTCCCAGTCTGGGGCATGTGCCATCAAAAATGTGCTTACAAACTAAACGGAGATGTGCCCAGACTGTCAGCCTGAATCACTGGTGCGCATGGTTCTTGGCAAAATACGAGTCTCTGGGGCTGGTGAGGAAATTTTTAACTGCGGTGTCATAAACTTGATGTGTTAGCAACAGATGTCATTTTACGAAGCCCCTGCTCTCTTGAGGAACGCGGCATCTAGCAGCATCTGCGGGAGGCACGTGAGGCGCACTGCGGTGGGGAGCACAGAGTCATGTCTTTTAATACGCACTGGCGAGAAGAGCACCTTGGCGCAACACTAGGTGGCTTTGGCTGTGGTGCTTAATTAGGCCAAGGAGACAGAGCTCCGTGTTGTGAATGAAAAGTCTGGTCTGAGAATGGCCACGAATGAAAGTCAGACCAGGCATTTTCTGCTAAAACAGTGCCTGGCCTTTCCCGGCATGGTCTTGCTTGGGGCCTGAATGCTGATCTGAGCGCTGCAAAACAGGAGCAGGTTGGGCCTTTCATCCTTTATCTTACGATGCAGAAAAATGATCAAATTCTGAAAAGATCAATAGTAACTATTGTAATTTAGGAAGATAAAATGCAAATGCTCTGCTTGTGTACCAAGACTTCTTTGGAATTGGGGTCATTTGGGGATGAGAAGAGAGTGGCGTAGCAGAGGTGTCTAAACTTGGCAATTTTTCTGAGAACACATTGAAGAGGATGGTAGCTCCTGAAGAATGAGGAGGGACTCACATTAAAAAAGCCGCACTGATAGCAGCATAGCTTAGAAAAGGAGGAGAGAGGCAGCATCTCCTGTATGCCTGAACACAGCAAGGAATTGCGCCCTCCCTCAGCTTGGCGGTGGGATACGGATTCACTGGGATATGAGGGGAGGAGGAAGGGTTAATAATTAAAAAAAAAAAAAGAAAGAAAAAAAACCCACAGAAATAGTGGTTTTGGATGAGTCAGCATTTCCATTTTACGTGATCACTCAGAGATTTTTGACACTCATCCAAAAAACCTGCAGCCTGGGTCTCAGCCTGAGATCCGTTTGCTTTGCAGAGACAAGAGGTTTTGAGTTATTCAAGTGCAAATTTTCCTTGAAGAGTATTGGATGTAAAGGCTTTCATTTTGCATTTGTTTATCTCCAAAACAGGTTCATTTTTTAAAATGAAAACTTGAGTCTTCAATCCCTCATGTGGGTTAGTAGCCCTTACAAAAAGGTCTTGTTTCATTTTAGAAAAATGAATTGCTGCGCAGGTGGGGTAGTACTTGATTGCTTTAAAAGTTCCTGTCAGTGTTTTATTTTTGTTTTTGTTTGTGGACTTGCTGTGCATTTTGCCCGGCCATATTTAGTCTGCATACTAAATGTTAGTCCGCCCAAACACTTTGTGCACTTAGCTTTTTTCCTTTTTTTGTTTTTTTATTTTTTTCCCTTTTTTTTCTTTCCTTTTTATTTTCTCTTTTGCTTTCACCCAGATGTATTTTAGACCGAGGTAGACTTCACTCTGATGGGCCGGATTTTAGTCCGTGCACTACATTTTAGTCCGCAGACTAAAAAGAATCCGCGGATTATTGACTAAAAAGCGATTCCCTCACTGAGAACTACATGGCCGACAGGAGCCTCACGCGGATGGAGGGATGGAGAGGCCTTCACAGCCCAGGGCAAGTCCTGCCATCTGTCCTCGCGCGCTGGCGGCAGGTCGCCTTTGCTGCAGAGCCAGCGGCGGTTCCTGGTGCTGCAGCCTCCTGTGTAGTTCTCGGTGGGCGAATTGGGCAGGATTTCTGGTGGTCGAAGTAGGAGAGCCAAAAGGCACAGGGTTTTCACTTTTTGTTTGTTTATTTATTTATTTATTTATGTGGGTTTTTTTAGTGCGTTACTCAAAAGGGGGCAGCTGGGGAGGCAGATTTAGAGAAAAGAGGGAAAAGAAGTCAAGGGTGCGACGGTATGTAGGGGGAAAAAACGCTGGAGAGCAGTTAAGGCCATACCCGCACTCCTGAGGTGGTCTGTCCAGTTCCTGAAGCATCCTAAAGAGATCGCGTCAGCCAGCACAATCCGTTGGTGGGGAAGTCAATCCAGAATGGCGAATAATCCGCGGCGGCCTGAGGCACTCGTAGCTCATGCAAATTAAAAAAAAAAAAAAAAAAAAGCCAAATTCAAAATACGGATTTTTATTTCTCTTCAGCACAAATTATAAATTGTTAGAGATTTGGTTTTTTTCCAGGAAAAAAAAATAAGATTGCATTGTGTCTCTGGGAAAGGTTAACAAGTGGGATACACCTATGGAGACAAACTGATTTGGCCCCATTTATATCCATGACCAAGGACTGAAAATTCTTTGTGATGGGGGATTTCACTTACCCTTTTAGTTCAAGTTAGAGTTTTGATTTCAATTTTTTTATTATTTTTTTAGTAAATGCACTGGCATTGGAACATAAATTTAATATAGAAATGTTTCTATACTATGCCTCACCATTGCACAATCAATTTTTTGGCATACACTGTGGTGAAGTTGGACTTGCTGCTATGGAGACTGATGTTTAAAGTTTCTAATTGTATAAACATTTTCTGTGTCCCCCACACCATGGATTTCTTATAATATTGGATATATTTTTCCTTGCTGGACTATTCTCTTTTGGATTGACTCCCCCTCTTTGGATTATTTCACTGCATTATCATCTTTAGGACTCGTCAGGAACAGGACATTTCACCTCAGGAGTACGGGTATGTACTTAAACGTTTTTTCAAACTATTAGGGCTAGCCTTTAGAAAAAATTAAAAAATAACAAATAAAAGGAGAGAGAAATGCAGGGAGTGGAAAGTCAGAGTTGAGGTTTCATCCTTGAGGCAGCGACCAGGTGAATGATTTAACACAAGGCGATAAAGATTAGCCAGGCTTAGATCTGTAACTCACTTTGTGTTTTAACCACCACTCATGCGGGGTGGGGGAGAATGTATCAGGATTTTTCTTTTTGAGTTTGTGGGGGGAAAGGGGGGGCTGATGTTTTTTAGGGTTTTTCGGTTTGTTTGATTGTTTTTTATTTTATTTTAATCTGCATAGTGATTGAAATGTGAGCTGTCCTGAGTAGGGGGGAAAAAAACACCCCTAAGAGTAAAGCATTTTCATTTCACGCTTTAGTAAATCAAGCCTGTTCAATCACCAGTGAAGAAAAGGTACAAGGGAAATACCTCAGTAGCTTTACCTCAGGGTAAAAATCAAGTGTCTGAGCTTCTGTGTTTTTACCCCAAGCTGTGCTTTTGGTTACGCTAGTTACCAAGGGGTAAAAAATTCGATATTTTTTATTCTTCTTCTTTTTTTTTTTTTTTTTTTTTGAATTGGAGATCGTCGTTCATTTTGTTGCTGCCAGGTTGTGACCTGGACATCGGGTGCTCGTTGTGGCCATTCACCCGCGCTCCGGAGGCAGCAGCAAAGAATGGCCTAGGCTGCCCCTCCATGCGGAGACCCCACTTCTCCGCCAGCACGGTCACAGCCTCTCTAATAAACTTTTCCCTTGGTTTCGTTTCCCAACAAGCCGCTGTGAGAAGCGGCTCCTTCGGCCCTTCCCTCGTCCCCTTCCATGAGCCCGGTGTTGGCTGCCGCACGAGTTAGCGCAGGCTGCCTTTGAGCCGGCTCAGGGGCTCCTGAGGGAGCTGGGCATCAAGGGGAGAAAACGGCAGTTTCTAGACAAAGTAGCTTTGTTGTCTAATCTCTTTCATGAGAGCCTACGTGTCTTTTGGTTTAATACCTACTTACACAGTGCCTGTGCTAGTGCCTAGTCTGCAATTAGTTAGCATGTCGTGCACTAATTTTGTTCCTTGGTGCCGTGTGGTTTGGGCTCACCTGCCCTGGTGCCAGAACCATTCGGATTAGATCTTTTTTTTTTTTTTTAAATCAAAAGTGCTCACATCGAAATTTAACACTCTCCCTCACCTCACTCCCTCTTCTCCAACCGGTATTTCACCCGTAACACAAGGAGAGCGCAGTGCTCGAAGAGGCCACCTAGGTCATGTACATGATTAACTTGCCTTTAGATTTTGACGTATTGAGAGAGGAAGGTTGGGGCTGTGATTTGGGGTGTGCAGAGCTGTTCGTGGAGGTTTGAAATGCAGCTTCAGCGAAGAACTGCTGTGAACTCCATTTGGTAATCACATAAGGAAAAAAAAATTGGTTGGGAGGAAACAGTTGGTTCTCTTGACACATCTTTCAGCTGTCCTTACAAATACCAAATATGCAGGAGCTATCCCAATAAATATATGAGAATGACTTGCCAGAATAAGGTCAAGGAAGGAGTAACTTGCAAATTAGAGCCAGACGTTTCCTGCACCCCACCCTTGCTTTCCTTGTTGTTCTCCAAAGTTGAGCAGCAGCCTTCATAGCAACAATCTTGACCTGCCTGCCTGCAGAAGTTGGTGTTAGTAAGGCTTCAGCCACTAGTAAAAATGTACATACACATATAGCAGGGCCCAGTGCAATTTCTACATCCAATGAATCCTGCTCATTTGAACCTTTCTCCTCACCACGTCACTCCACCCCATATGCATGGCTGATAGCACTTGCGTGTTTGTCATGGTTTTTGAATGAGTTTCTCCCCACTTTGTTCTCCAACTTGTTTTTCTGAGTGTGCTCTCATGAAGTCTTCTTGCTGGCATTGCACCTTCACCGGAGTGCAAGACTTTGCAATTAACCCTTTCCCGAGCTGGATTTTCCCATCCTCACTGGCGACCCTTGATTACAAACAACCGGTTTTTCCAACTTGCTGGGCAGTGAAAGGTTTAATTGCTCTGACTTGCTTCTGATCGTTGAAGAATAGAAATAAAGCCAGACAGCCTGTTTCCCCTTGCTTGTTTTCCAGGTCTTCCGGCCTCGCACTCCACCAGAAGCGATTGCGCTATGTAGCCGTCTGCTGGAGTACACCCCCACGGCCCGCCTGACCCCGCTGGAGGCGTGCGCGCACTCTTTCTTCGATGAACTACGGGACCCAAATGTCAAGTTACCCAACGGGCGAGAGAAACCTGCACTCTTCAATTTCACCACTCAAGGTAGTCTGTGAGCACTGAGGATTCCTCCTTTGGGAAGAAGCGCCGGGACAATGAGTGATCCCTGTAATGCAGGCATCAGTCCCTTGAAAGTAAAAATCTTCAAGCAGGTCTGAGGATATTACACATTTGTGAAAGCAGCCGTCCAGCTCAAAAAGAAACTTGGAGAAATGGGCTGTGGAATTTTCAGATAGGCCGTGTTTTTGATTTGAATTTAGACTAGGTGACTGAAGTGTGCTACTGCCTGGTTGCACAAGTTTGTGTTACAGTTTAGTGTTTGCAATCAAGCCGGTTGTTGGTTTTGTGTGAAATCCCATAGGAAGTGGACTGTGGGGATTAGCTTGTCATTTTAAAGATGTCACTGCACCTTCGTAGCTGAAATGCCATAGCGAGGAGTACTGCGTGCCACAGTGGTAGAGAAGTTTGCAATGTTGCTACCTATTTTGTCCCTAAAAGTGAGCTAAATTAAAGAAGCCTTGGAATTTAGATTTATGTGCTGCACAGTTCATCTGGCATTATGTTGATTCGATAATTTAGAAACTGAACAACCATAAATAATATTTTTTCATTTGAAGCCAGGCCTGTACCAAATTTTAAAACCTTTCCTGTATTCTTTTGCAAAGGCAGAAGCGTAAAGCTGATACCCCTGTAGAACAGTTTTGCCTGCCAAGATGGAGAACGCAAGAAGTGTGATGTACAAATTTGCTAGTAATTAGTTTTACAGCATTTTTTAAAAGTGATTAGCTCCTAATTCTCATCTTTTGTGTGAGAATACATGTGCATTTGCTGTTGAAAGTCTAAAACAACTTTTAGTTCAGTTAGCTTCAATCTCATTTTTCAGACTTAAGAACATGCAGTGCCCATCTGCCAAGATGTGAAACACAACACTGCTCTTGAACATATGGGACCCTTTTCTTTAATAATAGTAGCTATAAAAGTAACTGCAACTAAGCTGCTTCTGTATAAAATAGTATTTAAACTACCCCAGCACGAACTTCTGGCTTATTTTGAAACACTGTCTTGAAAGAAGCAAATATTCATTAATATATGTTCTAACATTTCGAGGATGCTTACACCCTGAAAAGCTCTCTCTTTTTTTTTTTTTTTTTTTTTTTTTTTGTTTGTGGAGGTAGTTTTTTAGTAAGGCAAACACGGGGCCTTCTCCCACTTGAGGGGAGAGAGTATGGGGCAGTTAGGGTTTTTAACAGACCTGCAGAACAGGGTCTCCTGGCTCCTCACACGTGTTGCTAATATGGTGAAAACAGCCTGTGATCACTGCCTCATGCTGGTTCCCTACATCTAGGGGAATTAATTTAACGGTTGTATTAAATGTCCTACTATATTATATAATAATCAGTTATAATACTGAGGAATCACCCTTTTCTCCCCACACTAAGGCCCTGTCCAATAGTGAAGTAGGTTTTGATCCCAATATGTGAATATTCCCTTCATTCCCTGTTGTTTTTAAATGTATTTAGTTTTAATATTTTTAATTATGTTAACATAAGGCCTATCTTCTACATGAATGCAAGGGGGTTTGTTTTTGTTTCTTTTTTTTTTTTTTTTTTTGGGTTGTTTGAGGGTGAAAGGCTCTACAATGAACTCTTTTAAAACTTTATAGAGAAAAACAGATGTGTATTTATCGGGAATTTGTCAAGGCTACTGGATAAGCTACCCTGATCCTCAGGCCAATTTGTAGCTGCCAATTTGTCATCTTTCAACTAACCTCCAGTGAAGTGTTGTCACACACCTACCTGGAGGGCTCACATGCTCTCCCCTTGCACACTGAGTTATGGGGATAGCAAGAGAAATTGGCTCTAGACAAGGAAGCTCCTTAAAATTCAAGAAGGTTTCTGTCATTGGTAGCTGCCAGTTTTAGTACCTAAAAAGGGAAAGCAGGACAGAGGCAGATCATTAATGCAGTTTGAAATAAACTCTTTTGCAGATCACTAGCCAAACTCAAAAAAAAAAAAAAAAAAAAAAAGAAAGAAAAGACATCTCAATGATTTTAACACCTTTATGATCAGCGGATGTGTAGGAGTGAGTCTTGTGTGGGCAGCAGTCCTGATTATGTCTTCAAGATAAGCAAGGACCTTCCTGTCCCTGGCCCGAGCACTTAAGCCTGGTTGCCCAGAGGCCTGTCCAATTTGCCAGTCCTGCAGAGAAATCGCATTTGGGAAATAGATCAGGTCACTGGAAATGAGAGGTGGCAATAACATTATCTTGATAATTTGGAAAGTACTGAAAGGTGTCCTTCTGCTTTGAAAGGCATTTGTTTTTATCAGGCAGTATGAAATTCCACTTTTTTTTTTTTTGGCTGAATCCAATTTTCTGAAATCCATGGAGTACGAGGAAACTGCAGAAGGCTTGAAGGCAAAACTGTTGGAAACAATACAGAAATCTGATCATTAATATATTAGACTCATTTTCAAAAACAACCTGTCAAGTCAAACCTGCTGATCTGGGCAGTGATGCCGTTCAGATGGAGCCTAGGAAAAGAGCAATGAGAATATATACAAGATAAAGTTGATGCTTTTTGACTGATTGCCAGTAGTAGTCCTGGGGCATACAAATGCCTGGTCATTCTCATTCTTGCTTGTAAATTTCTATTAGTATTTACACCAACTTTACATGCAGACTGGGGTTTGAACAAAGCATTTTTTTTCCCCCAAGAAGGTATCTGTAGTAGCCAGTGCTGCATTTCACTGACTTTTAGACCTCAGCTGAGCTGAAAGCAATTTTCTCTTAGAAGCTAAATTTACAAACAATCTCTGAAATGTCTACCATTTACTAAATGCCTTATAGCAGGTCTGTAATTGTGCTGGACCCCCAAATGTCACTGTTGTGCCACATTAGCCCTTAGTGACTGTAAAACTCTTCTGTGATTCAGCACTTAGAACTGGATACTGTGCTGCTTGATGGAAAACACCTTTCAGTTGGTGTTTTTTTTTTAATCAATAAAAAATAAAGATGACTATAATGCTTTCATTTCTAACCTTTTTCAGTCTGAGAGAAATTGTTGGTGTGACCATTTGAGTGCCATCCGGCATTTTTTTTTAGTACAGTATTTCTGCTTAGAGCAAATGGAGTGGGCAAGAAAGGAAAAGTATGAAATTTGTGCTGATAATCAGCACAGCCTTAGGTTGCAGAGAAACTACTGGAATAATTTCAGTTACATGGAAAGCTGGTTTTCTTGCCAGAGCAAAAATGATACAAAACACGATACAAAAATTTTCCTAGTTCATGCTGGGTGTATTGAAATATCTAACATAATGATACTGAAAATGAGCAATGTACTATTTCTCAAGACAGATAAATTTCTCAAGAAAAATTATTGCCCTGCCTTTGGGGAATAAAATGAAGATAACTGAGTGTCCCATGAAAACCACAGCATGTGATTCCTGCTCCTTACTAGAGCTGTAAATTGGCTGCAAAAGTCATTCCTGGGGTCAGGAGAAAACCAAAGCTGTTTTCCCACGTGAACCGGAGTGCACTTCAGTTAAAGGGCTTGGGACGGCTGCCATGTTCTCATCACAGTATTGAACACTATCTGAAACGCTGCAAGAAGATTTTGTGCCCAAGGTAATATCAGTTGTAATGACACAACCCTGAATTTTAACTTTGTTTAGATAAGCAGGCTACAGTTCAAATACTGGATTGAAGTTATAGAGGATGGTGGTCAATGTGGGGATCCTCCCAGGTGGGATAACCACAAAGATAGGAAGAACGAAAAATTGAAGCAAATTTTAAAGAAAAGCTCTAACTATACATCAGGCAAAAGAGCTAAGTTTGCTTTGGTTATTCCTTTCAGTTGTCCAAATTGATCTGCCCCTCTAAAGGACAGACATTCAGAGCATCCTGAATTTAAGGACCATCATAGCACAAAAGTGTGAAATTTGTGGGGAAATGAGCAAAGCCTTCTAGCGCCTGTGCACATTCATTACGGTAGCTCCAGAGGAAAACTTGTGCTTGCCTTAAAAATAACAACAACAAAAAAAGCCATGTATGTACCAGACCTGTGCTGTGAGAGGAGATAATTCTGGCAGTGTGATACGAAAGCATGGGGGAAATCCAAACAGATGCCAAGTGTCACTGCAACAACACTGTCCTCACAGAGCAGGTGCTTCTCTGACCCTGGGAATCTGGGAATCTCTGCAGTGGTGCAGTCAGTTTATATAGCGTAGCACCAATGGGAGCAAATGTTTTTTTCTTTCCTCAACAGTCTCGCTCTGCTTTTTTTTGGGCAGCAGTCCCATATTGCCACGTGGATAGTAAACTATAGGAAGAAATGAGGTAAGCAGCAGGTTTTCCCTTATAGCTTTGAAATAGCTTTGGAGAAAATACTAGAGGAGCAACATTTTCTGGTACAAAGCAGCTAATAACCAAGACAGAACCAGCACTAAATTACAGGTGTATCATTGCTGCTCAGCTCTGGCTTTGGATGAGACCTACCTCTGGAGGTTATTTTTCTGTAAAATTGAGACTGTTTGGTTTTGTTACCAATTTAAAGGCTAGTATTTGTACGAACGCCCTGCGTGTGGAAGTTTTCCGGAAGGACTAAGTGTGGTTAAATGTGAACACAGTATTACACAAGTGGTCCAATAGGCTGTTGCTAAGGTAGTAACTTCTGTTTTGACTGGAACTTGTAGTCATAAGTGCAGAAGTACAGCCTCAAAATATACATTAATAAGGGGTTCATAAGCAAGTGAGAACCTTCCCCATCTCACCTTCCCAGCAGTTCTTCTTGATGCATCTAAAGCTAACTTGAAAAAAAAATCTCCAAAGAGGCAACTTATGCTTGTAGGCCTTGATGTTAAAGCTTGTGTTAAGGAAAAGCAATAGGCTTTTAGAAAGGAATTCACGAAATTAGGCTGTGTTCAAGCCACCTTCCTGCACCAGTGACATGGCTTGGTTTGGTTTCTACGCAGCACTTTCTACCTGGAGGTCTTGCACTGGGACGTGCGTGCTCTCGTGCCGCCTGCAGTCGACATGAGGAGCCCCTCACACTGTCAGTCCCCCTTTCCCCGCATGGGCTGGTCACATCCTTTCCACAAGATGTTCTCAGCGAGGAGGAGCGGCCTCATCACGGCTCTGCCTCACCTCTTGGGGTGCACCAGATGCCTTGAGAGAGCTGGGACCCTGGCCAGCCCTGCCTTGTTACACGTCAAGCTCCTCATCCTCCCATGTGCATGCTGGAGATGCCTCTTTCTCATTCTGATACACGCCGTATTCGCTGTATTTGGAGCCTGAAAGACAGGGCTCTCTTTTCCTTGGCTAACCTCTTCAGAAAAATGGTTGTGTTACTTTGTTGTCCAGCTAAATTAGCCAGCAAAGTGACTCAGCTCCCTTTGTCTTTCCCTGTGCTTTTAAAGGAGCTGCCACCTCTCCTTGGCCTCGAGGAGACAGCCCTGAGGTCTGGCTTTGCTCCTGGGGCCATGAAAAGGGCAGCTTGAGGCAGCCGCAGAGCTGTGTCGCTGGAGTTCTTGGAGCAGCTGTGGCAGCTGCCTTCTTTGGGCTGGCTGCAAGTGGGTTTGTGAAGGAAATGGCATTTTTTTTTCAGGCTGTTTCCAAGGAACAGGCTCGGTCCATTCTTTGCCAGCTCCTAAGCTGCTTTCTTCTCTAGGAAATAATTCCCCTGTATCACTTACCTGTAGTTTTGACAGTCTTGCTCTGTCCACTCCTTGCCAGATGCCCCTGTGGTTTCCTCATGCTCCTAGGCACAAAAGAAAAGGTATCGTGGCGTGCGGGCGTGCGTGCTGTACAAGACTGCGGTGACTGAGGAAGGCTGGGGCTCAAACTTGTGTGTGGACTTCTCCATGAATGACGAGCTAATAACTCTGTTTGTTGCCCCTCCCCTCCAGAACTGTCAAGTAACCCATCTCTGGCTTCGATCCTCATCCCTGCTCATGCCCGGAATCAAGCTGCCGCTTCCACCCCTACAAACGCTACAGCAGCCTCAGGTGAGAATGTGCCCCTGCCTGTCTCCCCTTCCTCCCTCTGTCCCTCTTTCCGTCTCCAGTCACATCCCCTGTCTAACTGGCCTCTGAGCCCCGAAGACCCTTGGGGTGAGGGGGAAGCAAGGAAGGAAGGGTTTATCCTGGCCTCCCCATGTGCTTGCTAGGTTAGTGGCAGCCACCTGGGCTGCGCTTGTGCAAATCCTGGCCCCAATCATTCAGAGTTCACTGTCTGATGTTGCCTTTGACTGTGTCGCTCAGGCTTCTGCTTAAAAAATAATAAAAAACTGCCTGATTGGCAAGTGATCCTTGTGAATTGGTTCAGCCCCTGAGGTAAACTCTGACTTCTTAAGCATGAGGGAATTTGCGGTGTATTGGAAGGAAAGAAATCAGTAAGCACAGCCTCTGTGGACCGTGCAGAGGGGGTGGTTTCCCCAGTGTGAAAGGCATTAGCACACAGAAGAGTGTTGTGGGGAACTCACTCTAGTGCACTCGCTACCCCTCTGTGTAGTTGCAATTGCTTCCTCCCGAGTTTGCTCTTGCCTTCTTTGGGCACGTAGTATTGTCCAGCACTGAGCAACTTTCTTCTCCATCTCTCCCTCTCATTTCTGTCAGAAACATTTCAGAAGCTCAGGGCTGGCCTGTAGCCACACCACCTTGTGCTAGGTTTCTCACACAAGCTCACTTGGGAGCCTCCCAAAGGAAACGCCAGACGCCGCGGGACGTGGCGGAGGTGACTCAGGAGTGCATGGTGCTCGCCCTGAGTCAGCCCCACATCAGCACGGCCATGGGCCCGGGCAGCCCAGGGCAAAGCAGCACTGCTCGGGTATCATCCGTGTCGTGTCATTCCCGTCGCTCCTATTTACAGAAGGTTGTGACCTGAGGTGGCGGGACTTGGTCAGTGTGAGAGAAGCTGTGTAAGGAGAAACCCCGGCATGGGGTGTCCAGGAAGCAGATGGCAAAGCACCTACGGGTTGGTGTGTCAAACAGTAACCTGGATTTTGAGGTGCCTGCGCTAGCTTCTAACCATGAAGTTTGCTCTGCCCAGAGACATTTTGGTCGCGCAGGTTGCATGAACGCAGCCAGCTCCAAGAATTAGGCTTCTCTCTGTAGAAAAAAAAGCAGTGGTACCAACAAGTAAGAGATGTAGCCCGTGCAATTGATGGGCTTTGAATTTTGGAGAAAAATGAAGTTGGTGTTTTAAAACTTGGTGTGTTCCTTTCGTACACTTGGCAGCATCTTGCAAATAGTCATGTTCTCTGTTTCCCTTTTATGTACATCTGTTGCTCAACAACAGGAGTGAGGAGGAAAAAAAACAGACAAAAGTAATAAAAATGATTGAAGAACTGCAAAGTAAAAGAATGGAAAATTATTTTAAGACCTCTGAAAAATACTGTTTAAGTTAGTGTCCTTTTTGTGTCTTTCTGAGGAGTTCTCTTTCCCAAGTGCAGTGGTCTTTAGGAATGAACTGGGCTGAAAGAAAAAGTCTCTCTTCACCCAGCACCTTCCAAGAGTTCATGTGAGGGAAAAACATACTGGGCTAAGTCCTTCATATAAACAATACCAGGAGTAGGAAAAAAAAAAAAAAAAAAAAAAAAAAAAAAAGGTATTGATGTCAACCTTTTTAATCCATTAGCAGACACTGTGTTGCTGAGTTGGGATAGGATCTCATATTCCTAGTTCAAAAACAAAAATCTTCCAATCAGGCTGTGTTGGACAGCTTGCAGCTTTGGGTTTCTGCTGTTTTGCAGCTGTTTTGCTGACATTAGAGCCAATCCTTTGTAGTTTCTTGGGTTCTCACAGCAGGTAGTGAAAATTTCACCAGAGTTACAATTTTAGGATTATATCCTGTATGAGATTGTTAATCTCTTTTGCTTTGTATGCCAGTGCTACACTTGGCCTCAGAGTTTCTTAATGTGGATACCATCTTCCCCTACCCATCTCAATAAAATCCAGATTTTTAAACAACGCGTAAAGTCACGTTTAGGGTAATGCAGCCACCTAAACCAGGGCAGGCTGTTAGAAAGGACACTACTTTTGCAAAATATTTGCTTTCATGAGTAAGTAGTCCAAGTTCAGAAACTGCTTTTTCGGGGGTGATGACGCAGCAAAAGAGAGATCTCAAGGCCATTCAAAGGGCAAAGTTATAATCCACTTCAGTAGTGTGCTCCTTGTGTTTCCCTCTTGCAAAAAGAAAGTGGTCCTGAAGTTCGTGTGGCTGCTGCTGCATCCAGAACTTGCTCCACAGGTTGGAGGCTCAGGCATTTGAACGGGAATGGGCTGCTCCGTCGCTGCCCATGCTTCTGCCAGGCCTTCTCACTTGCTCACAGTCACTCAGTGTTACAGCTGCCATGTGGCTGCACAGCAGTGCCAGGACTTCAGCTTTGTGGTAAGGTCCAACCACTGCTACTTAACCATGCATCTTTTTTATGTACAAAGCTGAGTCCAGAGTAGTAAATAACCAGAAAAATAGTATCTGTCTATTCCAAGTCTAGCACAACAATGTTTTGTCGAGAGATTGAGCAGAAGTATTGAGATAGGGACTGGCTTTTCAACATCCTGCTTAAACAGGGCTGATTCATCAAGGCAGCAGTACTAGCCCGTATCCTGATGGATGTAAAACCTGGTGCAGATACACACAACTTATTTCTTTGTGTTTTTTAAGAGCTAGTTTCTTTTAGTTTTCTTTCCGTTTAAAGGGCTTTATAAAGAGGCCTCTGTGGTAATACTGGCCCCTTGTGTAGGCAGTGCATTAAAAAACGCAGACGTTGTATATCAGTGCCAGATTCAACTTGTTGCGGTGTATTCAAAATCAGCTTTGCTTTTCCAGTTTTTCCAGCTCTTATCAAGTCCATGGATATACCCAATACAGAGATGATGTTAGGGATATGCATCTAATTTTCATCATACTTCGCCCAGCTTAGCACCTGGATTGGCGTGGTCTGGGCCAGAGGAGATTCTTCTCTTTGTTCTTGTGACCGTTTCGGTCATTCCTTAAATGGCTGCACTAGAGTTGGTGAATTCAACCCAAAATTGTCTGTGTCAAAGCGACAAGCAAATTGGAACAAAAGCAAGAGGGGAATGAGGAGCTCGTGCTTGAGAGGGGGTGGACGCGCTTGGTGAGTGACACTGGCCGTGGGGAGGCAGCATTGCCAGCTGCAAGGGTCAATCACATGAGCAAGGACCCTAAGGGCCTTTCCTGACACATCCCGCCCACTTGTGTCCTCCATTGTCCTGTGAGGACCCTCAGACCAGCCCTGTGTTTCTGCGTGTTCCCGTGCGGCTGAGCAGCACAGTCTGTCAGCAGGAGCAAAGCAGCCAGCCCACGGGAATAGGCTTTCCTAGGCTGAGGTGACGTCTGTCAAACAAAAAAAAACCCCAAAGGCTCCCCTTTCATTTCCAAGGTTCCCAAGGGGCACCAGGTGCCCCGTAGGAAAGCAGCAGCTCTTCCCCTGTTGCGGGGGAAGCTGAGCTGAGGCAGATGTTTCAGCAACATCTGATGAAGCCCTGGACTTTCTTGTCTTGTGCCCAAGCAGCAGTTCCTCATGGTGGGAAGGAATAGCCAGATGTCCAGACACTGTGCTATTCCAGCTGTGTGCTTGTTCCAGCACGTAGCGCTGGAACAAACCCCTGTTTTGCTCCCTAAATGGCCCATTGATGGAGTGGCAGAAAACAAGCTGGACTGGGGAAAACACTGTATGTTCTTGACAGTTCTGAGCCAATTCAGCCTCAAGCAAACATTGTGCTCTGCCCCAGCTTAGGTGGACTTCTCTATGTTGCTGTGAAAGCCCCATGTAAATGGTTTGGAACTGTGTCACCCCCCTTAATTCCTTTCTTACCCCATGGAGTGTACAGTTCTGGGGACCCCTCCTGTTGGAGCAATGGTGGAGGAGGAGTGTAGGTTACGCGAGGCACCTTCCCCCACTTCCTTTTCTTTTTGCTTTGCGTTTGCTTGCTGACAGCGTGACGGCAGTGATGCCAGCTGCTGCTGCCGTCAAGAACAGGTGAGGGAAGGGCACACTTTGCCTGCGCATGCGGACCCGGCCCTCTCTGTAGGTGCCTAAGGAAGCACGTGGCCAGCAGCGCTTTAACTGCACAAGCCAGTGTCATTATTATGGTATTCGCTGGAGGGGCTGGCTTGAAATTATTTTAGGGTGAGGGGGGAAGGGAATGGGAAACTCTTTCCCAGAATAGGCATCTGGCATCCTCTGCACACAGGAGAATTTCCCTTTCCTCCCACATGCTGCTCATGGCATTTCCTTTGCGAGGAGGCATCATCCTCTCTTCCCACTTGTCCTTTTTAGTCCTGGGTGCTGCTGTTTGCTTGATTTCCTTTTTCAGTTTGTTTGTTTTCTGTTTTCTTTTTATGTTCTCTGTGTTACTTCACTGCTCACCCAGCACTGCCTGTTTCTAGCCTCTCCATTCATTTCATTGCCTCTTACTCCTGACTCTGCTTCTGAGGATGGTCAGCTCAGCTTGGCTAGGGAGGAAAGGATGAATTTACAGGTGAATGGGGCGTATTGCTCAGCTGCATTGCTCAGCAGGTTCTTAAGTTCTCTTCTTGAGGAGTCCAGTTGCATGCCTGCCTACCCACACGGATTTGTTATTTATGTTGGTCATAACGTCCTTCAGCTTGATGCCAGGAAACACGCCCGTTTCTGCGAGCCCTTCACCCTGCGCCTGTAGAGCGCTGTGTTTGCTCACTCCACCCTCCTCTTTATGAGGATAGGAAGCCTTTTGCATGAGGGATCTCTTGAAGAAAATCCCTCTCCAACCTTCGTTGTGCTGAGTATTTCGTATCTTTAACCTTTCATCCGCTTTCCGTTCTGCACTGGGTTAATAGGGTGCTGTATAGGATGGTTTCTGATAAAATTAGTGCTCTTCTTCCCCCACCAGCAATTCCAGCATTAAGGAAGGCAGACTTGTAGGGAAGATCACAGGATTAGCTGGTCAGCGTCTTGTTCCGCTTTTCTCGGTACGCTAATACATTCGCGAGCAGCGAGGCGCCCCTCTGCTCTGCTGCGTGTGGGAGCAGGGCTGCGTTCCTCTGCTGCCCTCGGCGCGCTGTGGCAGCCGCTCACTCCCCGTGTCCCAGCCCATCAGCACAGGCCGCTTCCGACAGGGAAATGAGTACCCTCCCACCACGCCAGCTCCTTCCCACCGCCCCCCTGGAATTCAGCAAGACACAGCTGCAGCAGGTGTGGGTTTCCCTGTGGCGGGAATGTTGCTCGCGGCTGCTGTTCCAATGTGTGTACCCTGGAGGTAATGCTGCTTCTCTCCCTTCCTCTTGCCTGTCGTTTGCAGATGTTAATGCAGGAGAACGAGTTCAGACCAATAGTGTAGCTACAGCATCAGCCTCCAACTCCACCTGAACCGGTACCAAGCAGCCAACTGCACAGGAAAAATCACCAGTAATTTGAGTCTTGCTCAGCAACACTGGTCACATTTGGAAAGAAAATTAAAAAGAGGAGAAAAAAAAAAAGAAAAGAAAAAAAAACAACCAACCAACAAATCAACCAACCTGTTCATTTTAGTGTTCAATTTTTTATTATTATTATTGTTGTTCTTATTTAACCTTGTAAAATAGCTATAAATACAAACCAGTTTCATTGTATCCTTACTCTGCAGGGTGTCCGGGGCAGGGGACGCGGTGGGGGGAGGAGGGGACGCGGAGCAATACAAGACACCAGTGTCTCTCCCCGCGACAATCTCTTCATGTCGGAAGTTTGCTGTCGTGTACTTCAGAACCAGGACTCTGGCCTCATGCCCCCTCCAAACCGAAAGAAGGAAGGAAAAAAATCAAAAAAAGGCGCAAAACAAAACAAAATACCCACCCCCAAAACTCATTCTCTGCTGAAGTTCTTTCTTTTTTTTTAACCTCTTCTTTTATTTTCTTTTTAAGTGAAGTTTCAGACTTTGACGTAGTGCACAGCTTGAATTTGGTCGGGAGCTTAGCAGGGGTCATTCGACAGAGCTCAGCGTTCCTCGTAAGCGAATCCATATCCTAGGATGTCCGGATAACTGCCCTGGCTCGGTGAGGGCGACATGGTAGGAAAAATAGGTTGCCTGGGGTCGGGGGGTGGAGAGGGAGGGAGGGTTTAACCGTGTGTCTAAGGCTTGAACCGCTAGTGGAAGACTTTCATTTTCCAAAAAACAAACCCAAAAAATCAGTGCTAGCAACGAAGAAACTCGCAACTTTGTTATGGGAGAAGCCACACGCCGTGGGCTCCGCAGGGTGCAGTGCAGTGCGATGCACCCACGTGTGGGCGAGTGGGACGGGATGGGACGGAGTGGGACGGGATGGGAGCCGCTTGTGCCCGGAGGAGCCCGGCAGGGCTGGGGACACGGCCGAGGCCCCTTGGACACCGCGGGGCTTTGGGGAAAGCGACTGATGCCGCAGCGAGTTTTTTCCAGTTTCCTGGGGTGAACAGGCTTCCCTTTCCCGAGGTGCGGGCAGGAAAAGGACACCAGGGTTTATAATGTGAACTGTAACAGTCTACTGGTTTCTTTTGTATTTTTTTTTTTAACTGCAGTTTGAACTTGCAGGATGCCACAGTCTCCGATAGCTCTAATTTTAAATCCGCAGCTAGAATCTGTATTTAATTTCATCTTTTTTAACCTCCTGCTTTCTTGATCTCTATTTATTGATGCGTGTCACGGTTGCCATTATGTTTTTACATTGGTAGAATATTAATAAAATACACATCAGAGTGCTCTCAACAGTAATTTGTACCTGCTGACTTGTAGGAAAGCTGACTATATATGAGTGTGTGTGTGTGTATATATATTATATAAATATATACATGTATACATAGATACAATACGGCTTTTTTATTTTGTCTACAATCTCTAAACAGTCCGAGTGAAGTGCGAGGCGGACGCTTGTCCGAGCCCAGCTCTTTCGGCCCTGAGGTTTCTCCCTGGAGCGGCGAGTGCCGTAAGAATCCGAGCCTGTTTCCGAAGTTAAAGCAATATTCCCTGGGAAAGGCTCAGGCAAGGGACAGGCTGCGAGAGCCAAATCAGCCTTTGGGTGCCGACCTCGTCGCCTGCTGCGCGTCGTCGCGCGGGACTTTCCCCTCAGCAGCGTCGCAGCCTGGGCCTCGTCCCCACACCCGGCACTGTGGCGCTCTGGGCACGGCGAGGCCTCTAAGCGACCCTGCTCGGGCTACGGCCAGCGGTAACGCGCCAGCGTCGCCACAGCCCACCGGGGGCCGAGGCACCCGCAGGTGAGTCGTGGCACAGGCCGGGGCAGGCAGCAGGGTACGGAGCCGCTTCCCGCGGCCCTCTGAGAAGACAGTGATAGGAGCGATCACGAAGCGAAAACATCGCTTCTGGATCCGGGCAGCGCGGCTTTTCCCTCCCTTTCCTTTTCGGTTGAAGGCTGGCGGAGCAGAGCCGGGAGCGGCTCGCTCTGGTCCTTATGGGTGGATGTGCAGGTGTCCGTGCGTCTTGTGCGTGTGGTAGCGGCGGGGAGGGCGGGCGGGGGGCCCCGGGGCTCTGCTTCAGTTCGGTTCTGTTTTCAAGGATCATGGCAGGATCGCAGACTCTTTTATACAAGTTAGATCCAAGTCTTTGAATAACATTCTTTTTTTTTTTATAAATAAGAAAAAAAGGAAAAAAAAAAGGAAAAAAAGAAAAAAAGAAACCACAAAGCTCCTCACCAAATTCAAGCTTGTACATTATTATTTTTGGTTGTTTTTAAATTTTGAGTTTTATTGTTTTGTATGTAAATATGTGGACCCAGGAACTGTTATTAATGAGCAAAAAGTTACCGTTCAGGGCAGTGATTCTGTTTAATAACCAGACAAAATGTAGACGAGCTTTTTAAAGCCATATAGTTTTAACTCTGTACAGTAGGTACCGGCCTGTATTATTGTAACAATAACTCTAGCGATGTATAGTGTATCTATATAGTTTGGAGTGCCTTCGCTTCCATGATTTCTTGGATTTTATTTCCCCCCCCCTCCTTTTTTTTTTTCCTCTCTCATTCCCTCCAGTTTGCTGCTGCTGCCTCCCCCAGGAAAGCCGCCTCCCTGCCCCGCCGCTCCGGCCCTCTCGGAGCGGTTCCCGCGTGGCCGCGGGCAGGAGAGGAGGCTGCGGGCGGGAGCCGCTTGCCCCCAGCCCCGGCGCGTCCCCGCGGTGCCCGCTCTGCTCTGCCCCGGGGGTCCCCGCGGCAACCGCCTTCCCGCTCGCCCCTCAGCTGCCCCGAGGCTCCCTCAGCCCCTGCTCCTCTGCCCCCCGACAGGGCTCCTAGAAGAGAGGGGAAAGGGGCCCCCTTCCCGGGGGAAGCCGTGCGCCGGCTGCGGCGGGAGCTCTGCCCAAAGCCCTCCGGCTGCGGGGGCCGGCGCCGGGGATGGCGCTGCAAAATAGCAGGGCGCTTTGAACCCGACAATGGCGCTTCTTTTCTTGCTCCGTTTTCCCCCATTCTCCTCCCCGAAGTCATTTTTATTTTCTGAAGATGATAAGTTTAACATTGCTCTTAAGTTCTTGTGCCCAGCACGAAGGCCTTGTTTCTAAAACTAGTTTGCTTGTGTTTACTACCTTGTTAGTATTCCACATAAGGTTGTCCGGAATGGGAAAACACTTAACTCCTTTACCAAACCAAAGGTTGCCGTTTTATTTTGGAGCATCTCGTGTTCATTCCAGTGAAGCAGAGGCTGCACTTTCTTTCTGGTGACACGAAGGTCAGTGGCATCAAACTGTTTTTGCCGGTCTGCTCAGAACTGTTGGGCTTTCATTTTGCTCCCCCGGGGGCTTGTTTGTAAGGGAATCTGGTCTGGATCTGTCCTTCTGCCAGCTCCGCCGTGGCCGTAGGTCTCTGAGACGGAACCACTTGCGTCTGCATCCCCCGCTGGACATCCAGTCGAGACACTGGTGTTCTTAATATTAAACTTATCTACCTTACTAGAAAAAAAAATGAACTAGAAAATTGGCTAATAGAAGATCCCTGATTGCTTTTTTTTTTTTTTTTTTTAAGCAAAGCTTCGTCTGATGTACTGGCAGGTGCCTGCAACCTAAAAATAACACTTAAAATTTTCCCGGGTTTTCAGGACTTGCTTGAAAATTAAATGAGAAGGAAGCAGCCTGTCAACCTCTCCTGCATTAGGAGTCTCAACCACTGCAGTTAAAAAAAAAAAAAAAGCCAATAATGAAAAGCACAGTAGCGTATTCAGGCCAGGGCCTACCTTTTTGGAGACCGTGAAAAGGCATCCCTGAGGTTCCAGTTTTATTTCCACACAGCTTTTAGCCAGTGTTGTTCATAGTTTGTTTCGTTTTGCAACACTGCAATAACAGCAAAACGACCAGAAAGGAAAACAGTACCTAAGAGGTTAGCTTGAGAAAAGTAGCTTCCTTGTGTTGGTCTTTCTCAATTTATTTTTAATATATATATATAAAAAATATATTTATATATATATAATTTGCTTGCCTGTAAAATTTGCGTTCATTAATGTGTTGCTGATGGATCACTTGGGCCTGTACACACCAATTAGCGTGACCACTTCCATCCTAAAACCAGAAATCTAAAATATATATATATATATATATTAAGGACTGTGGGTTGTATACAAACTATTGCATACACTTGTGCAAATCTGTCTTGATTTAAAGGAAAAGCAAAACCTGTATAACATTATTACTACTTGAATGCCTCTGTGACTGATTTTTTTTTCATTTTAAATATAAACTTTTTTTTGTGGAAAGTATGCTTAATGTTTTATTATTTCCCCCGCCCCATTCCCCTTGTAAATATGTTTTGTTCTGTGTGACTCGGTTCGGAAATAGTTAACTGGTACTGTAATTTGCATTAAATAAAAAGTAGGTTAGCCTGGAAAAGAAATTTAAAAATACCAAGTGTGTGGTCTTTATTTCAAACCCTGCCCCTTCCCCCCTCCTCTTGTCTTCCTGCTCCACCCCTTGCTCCTTGCACCTCTTTCCACTCCGCAAGGATAGGTGGACATGAATCTTTGTACTATTAGTAATAATAAAAAAAGTAAAAACACAAGAAATAAGCATGTTTTCTTAAATGAGCTGTGTTATTCCATGATATTTTTCCAAGAGATGCTGGCTTGTCTGTGATACCATTGGATTTGATGGAGAGAGGAACCCTGGGACATTATATTTCATATCAAAACCAGCCAATCTTCCTTTCCTGTCCACCTATAGCTACAAACTGAAGAACCTGTGTAACCTGCTGGCTCTGAATCCTGCGCTCATTCTTTTTTCTTTCTTTTTTTTCTTTCTTTTTTTTTTCTTTTTGGATTTGATCCCATTAGTAATGTTATTTGGTGGTGATCTGTAAAGTTTGTCAAGACCACGTGCAGTGGCCCGTTCCTCCAGGAAATCGGCACGTAGCTGTCTAGGTTGGGGTGCTGGTACTGGATAATGTATGTATTAAACGCGACATGTCTATTAGTGCAAAAATAAAGAAAAAAAAAAAGAAAAAAAAAGTTAAAATACGTTTTGGGCTGGCTGACCTGGCCAAATCCATTCTGTCGCTATCCTAAAGGCTAGATGCAAGGTCATGTGACTGCTGCTTCAATAAAAACAAATTTATATTGCAAAGAGGCTCCTCTTGGTTTATTCACGTGGCAGAAGCTGCTCTTGGAGCGGTCTGGAGGAAACCCGCTTGGTTTGCAGGACTCCAGGCTCCCTGGGTCGGGCCTCTTCCCTGGAGCCGCTGGGATGCGGGTGCCTCTCGGAGGAGAGGCGGGATATGCGGGAGCTTCGGCCGGGCGCGGGACTGGCCTGTGTTCGCGGGGAGTACCAAGACATCCGGGGCCTTGAGAGAGCTCCCCCACTGCGAGACCCTGGTTTGTGTCTGGAATTTGCTTGGGCTGTGAAGAAAAATGTTCTTGGTACCCAACTGGATGGTCTCTAATGATACCTGACGGTTCCTGCAAAATCTGGCACCCCTGGCATGCCGAGCTGGGATGGGGCCCTTTATTAAGGGCCTGGACGAGTTATTACCTGGACGAGTTGATGCCACAAGTGCTGTCCTGGGTTCCTGTCTTCTCCTTCTGCTGGCTACTATGCGCTCACCCCTCACTTCCCAGTGCTGCTTCTTGCCCTTCTGCAGGGTTTGGAGCCTGCCTGCTGCTGCTGCCCACGTGTCCCTCAGCTGCAGCATCCTGGCATCGGCCGGTCTCGCCCCACAGGTCTCTCCCGCAACTTCCTTCCTTCCAGCCTGCATGTGGTCACACAGCACGGCTTGCATGGGAGGCTCTGAAGGAGGTGAGTGCCGTGTCCTCTCCTGCAGCTCCTCTACACTCCAACCACAGCGAGGATGGTGGGCAAAGGGGGAGCAGGAGGGCTTTTATGGCTACTGATGGTGGTTCCCATTTCCAGCTCTTGGCCACAGCATCCTGCTCACACTGTGAGATCAGTGTTGCTTCTTGCCACTGGGTGGAGGTGGAGGAAACGGCTCCATCACACGCGTTGCAGGAGCAAACACAGTGTCAGAGCTGTGGATGCGGAGCCTGAAGAGAATGAAGCTCCAGGGGACAGTGGCCAGGCCTAACTAATGTGGGCGAGGGGCTTCCAAAGGAAGGCGCTTGGTGAGCCATCCCCACTGCCGCCCCCACACGCACCGCAGGCTTCCCTCAGCGGGCCCCGCTCTCTTGTCCAAGGCTCTCCACGGCGGGGAGCAGGGTGAGGGAGGCAGGGCTGCCCGGGAGGCGCAGGCAGGGGCTGCCACAGCGGCTGCCTCCTCAGGGCTGCCCCTGTGTCATGGGGAAGCACCAGTGATGGGTTTCCATGCGGACCACGCAAGAGCTACAGCAGTGACCCCTGGCCATGAGAGAGCCCCTGCTTCCAAGTGACGCGGCCGAGGGTGGTGACAAGCAAAGCAGCTGCACTGGAAACGGTCCATGCGGTCACCCAAATGACGAGGAGTCTTGCCAGCCGCTTGCAAGAGGTGAGCTGGGCCTGAGCGCAGCGCTGCCTTGCTGTGGGAATCCTCGGCCTCGCCAAGGTCGCTGCGGCCGCGCTCGCAGGGCATTCCTGCAATAGGGGTGTGGGTCCCCTCTGCATCGTGAGGAGGAGAAGCGGAGCCTCTCCCACACCAAGAGGAGAGGCCCGGCCCTCCTCTGGTGTCGTAGTAGCCCAACTTCCTGCACCCCCTTGGTGTAATCCTCCCCCCTCTTCCTCTGAATCAGCAGCCCTTGAAGCAGCAGCTCCCCCTCCACCCCAGCTCATTGACAGGGTCTGGCTTCTGTTTGTACCAACTCTGCTGCTCTGGAAGCCATTTGAATGTCAGGTTGATGGAGTGAGGGAGCTGTCCCCAGCACATCCTCTTGAGAAGGAGGATCCATACAGAGTGGCTTCCTTACCCCTCCACACTATTGCCTTACCTTAACCCAGGGTAAGAACTTAATTGACGTGTTGAAACCAGTGGGTTGCTCTGCTCAACCAGTCTGGCCCCTGGCATAAAGGTGGCCAAGGTCATCTGCAAATAGTGCCTCTTTAAACTAGGTTTTAAGTGATTTAAAATTCACCCTTTATGGACAATTCACTGTAGTATTCAGTAATGTGGGACGGTGGTTAATTATACTTAGAGATCTTAAATAAATAAATAAATAAATAAGACAAAAAAACACCTTGGTTCCTCCTCTGTGTTTTGAATGCCTCTCACCTCTGCTGCAGGCTCCTAGCTCTGGCTGAGCATCGCCTTCACACACACACAAAAGACCATCTTGCTCCAGTCTCAACTCTCTGCACTAAATGTGAGTGCACCTTGGCCAGGACCTTCTTACCTTGTAATACCTTGCTGAGCTGACTACAGAGGGGCTTTCAGCTCCTCCGCTTCATCTTCATGGCATCTTTCTAGTCTTTCCAATAGCACCTCCCCTCCAGTTGTTTTTGGCAGCCTTTTTGAGCAGTGGCCTTCAATACTGGCCAGAGACCGACTGGCTACACTTACACCAGCATCACGTGCAGATCCTAGAGAGCATCTTGCATCTAGCTCATCTGCGCGTTCTCGTCTGAGGACTGCAGCCACCTTTTCTGGTGAAGGGCTGAAGCTGTCCAGGTCATCATCACTCCCTTTGCAATCCCTACACACATTATTGGTGGGACTTTAACAGTTTCTTTAAAGAGAAATAATGAAACATCTTAGTATCAAGGATCACCTCCTGCAGCACACACACAACATTCCCAAGAACAGCCATCCAGTTCAAATTCTCTGCTTGAAACTTTTGAGTCCTATCTGTTAACCAGATCCAAATCCACTTTTTTTGCTGCTTGCAATGCCTCTGAATCATTTTAAATGCAAAGTCGTACCAGGCTGAGCATGTTACAAAAGACTGCTTCATTGGCATGCTTTGTCTTTATCAACCAAACTTCTCACCATCTGGGTCGAAATTAAGCGTCTGTGTCAAGGCTACTGACATCATTTGTTATCTGGAAGGTGGCAGCTTTCAGGCTGCTTCTGGTAAGGTCCAAGTTGCTTTCTCCTTTTGTGGGGGAAGAACAAGTGGCACAAAGGAGGAGGGAAGAAAGACCTGCAAAATCCAGAGGGGAGCGCGTGTTGTCAGCGTCTGAACCCGGAGCCCAGTTGCTGGGAGACAGTGAGGCCAGCAGATGGTGCAGAGCCTCATTAGCCATTCCCGAACCTCTGCCGCAATCCGCGCTCTGGGAGGATCCTCCTCTCCTCTCCTCTCCTCTCCTCTCCTCTCCTCTCCTCTCCTCTCCTCTCCTCTCCTCTCCTCTCCTCT
>JAWLRI010000031.1:6656423-6691241 GCA_034781795.1 Crypturellus tataupa
CTCCTCTCCCCTCCTCGCCCTCTCCTCTCCTCTCCCTCTCCTCTCCTCTCCCTCTGCATCTCCTCTCCTCTGCATCTCCTCTCCCCTCCCTTTCCCTCCCCCCTCCCTCTCCCCCTCCCCCTCTCCCTCTCCTCCAGCAAAGGTGTCAAAGCCATAAGGGAGAGATGGGCCTTTCCCAGGGAACACCTGTCTTTGGTCAGTGCAGAGAGGCAGTCCTGAGTCTTGTTGCATCCCAGGCCAGCTCCTGATGTCCTGGACACAATAATTTATTTTATATTGCATCGTACTGCCCTCTGAGAACCTGCAGACTTTCTGACTTGCCTCTCCTGTCTTTACACAGGGTCGAGTGGAGGTAGTGGCCATCAAGCACCTAAACGTGCAGGATGCCTGCCTCTCTGTTGCCTTTTCAGGTAGCCCAAGTGCCTGTGGGGGTCTGCACGTGCCAGTCCCCCCACGCAGTCAGGGCAATTAAGCCTTCTTCTTTGAGGGATTCCCTGTTTTCTGCAGCACCCATTTCTGCTTTGGCTTCTCATGAGGAAAGCTGGATCCTCTGGAGGAAGCGGATGGGCAAGAAATAATATCTTGCCCTTGTGGAAGCTGCCAAGGGCTGCAGCAAAGCGCTGGTAGTTGGGGAGCTCTGTCAGTTTTGCTGCAGCAGGGGAAGGTAGCAGACATCAGATCATGGCAGGACCCCAGTGTCAGCGTACTTGGTGGATTCCTATTGGGCGTTTTGTTTTCTAAGTGAAGTTTTCAAAAACAAAGAAATCCATCAGCCTGTGCAGGACCCTGTCTTAGCCTGGTGCTTTGATGATCCCTGTTTTATGCCATCTCCACAAGGTCTGCATTCACGTGGTAGCAGTCAACACGTGAAGGCATCACAGGTCTCACCCGAGGAAGGCTGCAGGGAGGGAGGGAGGGTCAGACACACCGTGGGGATGGCACGTGGGCTTGAGAGGCGCCAAGCAGTGTTTCCCCTCCCTTCACCGCTGCGCCGGCTGCCTGTGCTTGCCGCAGCTGAGCGCAGGTCTAGCTGCCTTCCCCCTGCAGTGGCTCATTCACTTCAACAAACCCTCTGCCAGACAAAAGCATTTAGGGGACAGATGGTGATTGCTAGAAAAACCCACAGTGCTTGAGGGCATTTTTGCTACTGACCAGCAGGAAATCATTACTGTTATCTGAATGGCTGTCAAGTGTTAGCAGTCCTGAGAAATGGAGGGAGCTGGGGAGTATTTTGACCATCTCAGTTACATTTCATTCCTCTTTAATGTGTTTCTTCTATGGCATCGGGGCTATGGATGCTGGTCACTGGTTTGCGTTTAGCTACAGGTGGAGGCATTAGTGGAATTAGAAATTATGTAGGTGGAAAAAGGGCCAGTAGGTAAGGGGTCAGGCTGCCAAACATGCACTTGTGGTGTTTGTAAGATGCTGTAGTTATAATGGCTGGACATAACCCTCTCATAAAAGAGAGGGAGATTGATTCTTAGGAGCAGTCCTTCAGCAGCTTAAAGCAAGCGAAGTACCTGCAGCTGTTCAGCCTCTGTACTGCCAGTGAGTGCTGTGACTTCCTGAATGGTAGAGAGGTAAGACGGCAAGGGGGAAAGTGCTGGTCTGGTGGGTGTGTAGGACAGCAGGAACTGAATTCCTTAGTTCAGAGGCTACACGAAAGCCCTTGCTGAATATTTCAGGCTTCTTGCTGCACCTGTATTCAGAGCAGAGATTCGTGCTTGGTGCTGTCAGTGTCCCCATGAGCAGTGACACCTCTGGATGCTTGCTGCTCAGCTGCAGGGAGTTATCTTAGTGCATTTTGCATTGCAGGTAGCACCATGTGCCTCCAACCTCTACCACAGAGGAAAAGCTTAATGCCCTCACTCAAAGCACTCACCAAGAGCTCCAGGACATGCTTCTATGAAAGCTTCTGGATGGTGAGAGAGCAGGAGTGTGTTAAGGAGCTGGGCATAGGTTGGCCCATGCCACAGGTTCCGCCTGGTGGCCAGTCGGGCAGGTGAATGCGGATGTTTGCAGGCGCAGTCACAGCCCTGGAGTCTGGCGGGTCTGTGAGCTGGGGCTGGCTGGCCAGGGAGGGCACCATCCCCGAGTACAGCGTCCCCTGTGAATACAGGCCATCAGCCCAGGAAGGAAATGAGACATCCCTTCCAAGCACTACATAAAGGACAGGCCTTTGGCATGTGGGAACAGCTCACAAGAAGTAGTTTGGACACGAGCCATGTGAGTTGAAAGAAAAGGTGTGTGGGTTTGACACAAGGTGTGGGAGAGAAGGAAGAATGAGAGGGAATGATACTGCTGGAGCAGAAAGGCAGCGCTGTCTCTCCTCCCTGGGTTTCAGCACACACCCTTCGCATGCCACTTCTGAGGCTTTCCTGTGCAGACAGTGCCTGTTTGCTGGGCCAGATGCTTTCCCAACCTGTTTTCGCTCCCGGTAGCGCCAGGAAGGAAAGGCAGATGCCTGTGCCCAGAGTATCCCCCAAGCCTCACGAGAGCCCTGGTCCTGCTGCAGGGGACAGGTCCCATGGGGCTCTCTGTGGTGCTGTGAGACTGTGGGACAGGTCGTGCACCTGCCTTGGGCCCGAGCTGCAGCCGGGGCTTGGAGCCTAATCCGGGTCCAGGTTCCCCCTGGCTGCAGGGCCTTCAGCCTCCTCGCGCTGCCATGCGAGCGTCGCTCGCGCGCCCGGGGGCCTCGCAGCGCTCGCCTGCGGAGCGAAGCGGTGCCAGGGCGCGTTCCTGGGCCTGGGAATGCGACCATCCACGTTGGATTTTCCCTGGCATGGTTTTCAGACGGGGTCCTCTGCCATTCTCCTGAGCGACTAATTATTCCACACAGTCTGGGAATTGCTGTGGTCTAGGGACTGTGTCCAGCTGGCACTTCATGCACAGCCTCTCTGTTTTGGAAGGCAAGACAGCAGCCCCCTGTTAAGGCTGCTCTGTGCTGGTTGGTCTCGCTGCATATTTAGTTGGGTAATACACATTTATACTTTATGTCTTGGGAATCAACATTTCTGGCAAACGTTCAATATGACTCCTGCATCCCTCATGGGGTGCACATAAGCCCAAAACCAACTCTGGAGGGCATTAGCTTGAAGAAAGCCGAGGAAACTGAGGAAACTGACTCACCTTCCAGAGAAAAGCAGTAAGAGCTGCATGGACAGGCTTCTGGCTGAATGGGGAGTGAATGGAGCCAGTATCTGTACAAGCAGCCCCTGCTGAAAGCTCGTCAGGGCAGGACAGAGCGCCCAGAGCAAAGTTTAGCTCTGCGTTAGCTTCACGTTATCCTGACAGAAGTGCTTTCTGCCTGTCTGAGTGGTGGCTATAGCAGAAAGATGTCCTCGCTGCACAGTGCAACAGCCTCACAGCCAGGAAGCCCTAAGACGATTCGTGTCCATTCACGTACTCCTAGCGACCAGTTCTGAGCTGTTCCCGCAGGGCCCTGCGCTCTGCCTGTGTTCCTCCTGGTCTCCCCGGGCTCAGCCAGGCTCCTGCACCTGGCAGGGCAGCAGCTCCCACCTGGGAGGCAGCTGGTGAAAGAAAAGTGGGATGAGCAGAACTTTCCCCGCGCGTGTTATTGGTGCAGCCGGAGTTGGGGGGGGGGCATCTGCTGTGTTTGTTTCAGACGGGAGCTCCTCCCTGGGGCAGTCCTGGTTACCGCTGGGGAAGAGGACGACGCCTTCTCCTGTTGTTGATTTATGAGCCCAGTTCCCTGTCACTGTGCTAGTTTTCTTCCTCAAAGCACATTGGGCAAAGCCTGGGAGAGAGAGAGAAAAGAGGGAGGGGCGGGGAAAGAGGGGCAACATCCCTGCAAATGGCATTTGCAGGCAGTTTCTAGAACAGAATTCCTGTGGGGATCCTGCCATGGCCTTCGGTTTACACTCTAGGCAATGTCATGTGGAGAAGACTGACATTGTCCCTGAAATCGGAACAGAAGCCACGACATTTATAGCCGAGGCTGTGCACAGCATCCGAAGCCTCCTGCTTGTTCGCTATCGCCCCGTGTTGTGGAGAAGACCACGGCACAGAAGCACCTGCACTCCTTCCCACCCATGTCAGCACTCCTTTCCTTTTGAGGCCCATATCATATTGTATGATAGGCCACAGGGGAAGGTTTATTTCAGCATATGATCTTAGAAGTGCAGTAAATGCTTCACTGCATTGGCCTTCCTACTTTACTGGTTTGCTGCCTCAAGTTTTCCATGTCTCATTACATGGGAGCTTCTGATTCATGTTATCCCCTCTCTTCGAATCGGGCTAAATTTGTCCAAGGCGGCCTGAGGCAACAGAGCCGACTCCCAATACAGCCTCCCTGTGCGCAGTGTGAAGAGTGTTTCTTTCTACGTTTCTTGCTTTCTCTACTTTCACTCTTGCTGACTAGCTGCCCATGTCATGAGAATTCACCTAATCCCTAACAGGATCATCACTGAATCCTAACAGGATCTCACTGCTCATCTTGAACCCCTGCCTGTTCTGCAGGGGTTCCAGCAGAAGAGGGATGTGGAGATGCTAGAGAGGGTGTAGAGCGACAAAGATGATTAATGGACTGGAGCATCTATCGTATGAGGAAAAACTAAGTGAGCTTGACTTGTTTAGACTAGAGAAGACTGAGAGGAAAGCTGATCAACGTGTTCGAGTATCTAAAGGGTGACTGTAGGGAGGATGGGGCCAAATTCTTCTCCATGGTGGCCAGTGACAGGACAAGGGGTAATGGGTGCAAGTTGAAACATAGGAAGTTTAATCTGCATGTGAGGAAGAACTTCTTTCCTGTGAGGGTGATTGATAGAGCCCTGGACCAGGCTGCCCAGAGAGGCTGTGGAGTCTCCTTCTCTGGAGGTCTTCAAAACCCACCTGGATGCCACCCTGTGCCATGTGCTCTGGGTGTCCCTGCTGGAGCAGGGGGTTGGACTAGATGATCTCTAGAAGGACCCTTCCAACCTCAACCTCAACCATCCTGTGATTCTGTGTGACTTAGTAGGAATGCCCTAGTCGATCTGAATTCTGGAAGAGCTGCTGGTGGGTGTTTGGGAGGGACACGGCTACCCCTGGAGTTAGGTAGCTGGGTTATAGGCTTTACAGATAAAATACCCGGAAGTCAGCACAAGAAGTGAACAGCTATCAGCCCATAATTACATTATCATCAAGAGCTGATCCTGCTATTTGCTGCATAAATGAGTGCATCAATGAGTAAGCATTTTTGGGTGTTTAGCTGTGCCTTTTCCTCCAAAAACTGGTGCACTTGCTGTTGGCACTGGTGTGAATGTAGGTTTGCGATGCAAACACCACAGATCTCCAGGATTTTGACAGGTGAATGCTTTGGAGATATGCATGTCCCTGATGGTTCTCTGATCAGAGGCACTGCGCCTGTCTGCAGTCTCCTGATTTCTCACATCCTCAGCTGGAGCACCCCCATGCCTGCAAACAAGGCAAAACCAGCATCCTTTCTGTGTAGCCTCCTGGAACCAGAAAGTCAGAGGGACTAACAGTGAACTCCCTGTCCTCAAAAACAGGTTTCTCGCCAGAAATGTTCTCCTTTGGGATGACCAGAAGCTAGAAGGATGCTCAAGGAGCAGCATTTCTGGAAAAGTCATGAGCTCTGGTTAATGGGTTCTTCACACAAGCTGCATCAGCCCCCACATCATTCTGCTATCACCTACTTTTAGTTATTAGCACTAGACACTGCTGGCTTGGCAGGCATCACTCTGCTGAGCTAAGCAGGGACTAATTACGTGAAAAGACGATGCAAGATCTGACCCTTACTAGTAGCCTGTCAAAGGTAGCTTTTATTCAGGTAGCTTCAGTGATTAGTAGTAGAACTGAATAAGAACTAGTGCAGAAATCCATTCTTCGCTTTACTCAACTAAGAGAGCCAGTGGGATATGCTTGAGATGTTATGTACAGTCTCAACTCAAAATTTCTCACGACTGGAACACTTTCTCATTTAATGCTCTTGATGCAAGGAAATGTCATCAAAAGCCCAGATGCAGAACTCTATAGGTCTGTGTCACGAAGACCTTCCTTGTCTGATGATAATGTTGAATCTTTCTAATTTCTTTTAGTAGTTAAAAGGGGGAAGTTGGCAAAGCAATGTTTTAAATGCCTCTTTGAGCGTCAGCCAATCAAGTATTTTCTGGGTGATAAGACAAAGCTAAATATGGGAGACTGGACAGAGGATGCCACACTGAAATGTACACAGAGCAGCTCCAGGACAGGATCGCTCACTGGAGAGATGGCCCAAAGGAGAGGCGTGTTTTCCCATCCTGGATGCCCTGAAAAAAAAAAAAAAAAGATACAATATGCTTCCTTAGAGCTCAAACCACAGAGGGGAAGGGAAACTCACCTGCTTATCTTTTCTCTCTAGGAAGCTGTGGCCTCAGTGTCTGATGTGTCTGAATGGGTCTCTGCTGTCTCTTCTGGGCTTTCGTCATCCATGAGTTTAGATGGTTCCTGTGTGATGGGAAGGGAGCAGGTGCTCTCTGTTGCACTCGGTGCAGCAGAGGTCCTGCTCGAAGCAGTGCTAGCTGTTGCAGAAGGAGAATCTCCCCTTATTTCACTGGCAGATGTCTCCCGAGGCAAGGTCAAATCGGCCACTAGTCTCTCTGTGTCTCTGTGAATGATCTGATGAGCAGCAATGATGTGTTTTCTTTGGGACTGCCTCACTGTACATAAAAAGAAGAAAGGCTTTTACTTGGAAAGGTACAGCAAAGTGAGCCCTGCAGGGAGAAGGGAGAGGCAGCTATTAGTTTTCTGCAGGTGTGGAAAAAGCTATTTCAGAGGGAAAAGAAAATAATAAAGGAAAAAAAGAAAGAGGAAAAAAAAAAATGAAGACGTCCCTCTGGTGCTGGCCGGTAGGGTTCTACTGCCACCTAATAGCAGCAACCAACTTTGCACTTCCCTTTGAAGACAACTCCCACAGTGGGAAGCTCAGGCAAAGTGTTTTCCTTTCCCGCCCACTATGCATTTAGGCTTTAAAATAGCTTCTCTGGCAGTTATCTGTTTAGCTGTAGCAGGTCTCTGGAAGACTGTAGCAGAAATCTGCCCTCTCCTGTGTCACAATTCTGCCTGCACAGAGAAACCCTCATGGAGCTGACAGACAGACCTGGAGACAGAATATATTCATTAAATTATCTACCCTGTCATCTCCCTTTCATTACTAAAGGATTTTTCTTTACTGTTTTCTACAGTTTTCACACAATTTAGTTTGTATATATTTCCAGCCCACCTCTTGGGAACTAATTACCCACGCTGAACCATTAACACTGGACTTCATTTCACCTCACTGTTCTTCATTCCCTCTTTTCTTTACCAGTTTGAAGGTGCTGGTAGACAAACACCAGGATTGCAGTAGTGTAAGCTTGTAAGGAGGGGATGGGGAGCACTGCAGGAATTAACTGTGGATCTGCTCGCATCTTCCCCCTGCAAAAGTTCAAGACTTCCTCGGGATTTTCATCTGTTTACACTGTAAGGCTGAGCTGTATTTTAACTGTCAACCCTGAATCACTGCTGTCTTGCTTGTGTCATACAGCCCTGCACACTGTCAATGCAGCACTTCACACAGCCCTCACTTGTTGACTCAGTCGCTGAACTTTATTAATCCATCCTTTTTATACTTTGTCCATCTTCCAGGTCCATTCAGTTGACAGAACTGTCTCTAACCTGCATTCGATAAGCTGCCCTTCAGCAGCCAGCTCTCAATTCCCAGGATGACATTTGCCATCCAAGGCATTTTGATTTCAACAGTTCATGCTGATATTGCTACAGGTCCTTCCTTCATCTACAGTGAATTGTAAAGGCAAGAGGGCTTAAACTGCTGGGTGACTTTTGTCATTTTAAAAGCACTTTTTTCTTTTCTTTTTCATATCAACACATAGCCTTCTACCTCCAATGACAGAAAGCTCAGAAGTTGAGGGGCAGAGGTGTCTCAGGATGGGCCAGTATTAGAAAATGCCTGTTCTTGTGCAGAAGAACAGGAGAGATGCTCAAGAGAACAAAACAAAGGAAAAGAAAGCTAAGTAATGGCAAAACAAAGAGAATTGTATACAGGGGCAAAGGTGGTATTTGTAGATCCTCAGCTTTTTGTATTCAAATGGATTTGCTTCTCTGGCAGGCCATTGAGTTTCTGACCTCAGATGTTTCCTGCTAATTTCAAGGAAGTTAGGTGCTCAAGCATGTGCCAGGTGGATAAAACAAACAGAGTTTCACAATGACTAATCTGGCTTGCCCTAGCAAAAGCTTTAAAAGCTGCCATAGAAAGGCAGTTCACAAGCTCAAATGGAATTTTTTGATACTACTTCTTTGGATTTAAAGGGATGCTTACACGATGATTCTGCTTCTCTGAAGATATAACTGTGCAGGAGGCCTATAGTAGGGCCTGTTCTCCAGAGCACATTCTGGAGATAGAACTAAGCCAGCTCTTAAATGCAGGGCATCCATCCCACTCAAGGTAGCAATAGCAGAAGAGAGTATGAGCAAGGTCTTTTGGGGACATGCGACACTTGCTGCCACAAGAATATTGTGGCTAGTTTCACTTGATCATGTTGGAAGGGGCTCTTGTATTTTACCATCCACTTTAATTTTGCTCTGCCAAAAATCCTGCTCTGTCCAGCTCTGCCTTCCATACATATCCCCTGTAGCTGTCCCTGATTTTGAAGGTCTTTTCCTTTGTTGCTTGGAGCACTTCTCAGGTGCTTAGATCATCAGGTGATGTTGCATTTAAACCATTTTTCTTGCTTCCTCTGCTTGAAATCGGTCCAGAATCCTAGGTCATCTCTACATCTTCTCTTTCTGAGATGAGCTAGCCTGTATGCATTAGTCTGGCCTAAGCTGGACTTCACTGACCAAAGTTACTGTGCCTTGCTTTGGCAGGTTTGCAGATCTACTAAGAGTAAGAAAGGATATGATTAGGTTTAGAGAGTATTGCCTTTTGTTTAATAGTTACTGCTGGTGGCGATAAATACAAGCCAGTCAGAAAGAGCTTTGCACAATTCACAGAGCACAGAAGGTGTTTGCAGGATTTGTATTTTCATTAACAAAACAAAAGAAGCAACAAACTGTTTTTGTTCTCAATTCAGCAAAAGACAATAAGACAAAGGCCACTTCAGACTCTATCTTCATACAATCTCTTTTGATAAATTATATTCACTTTATATGGATGACTGGTTTAGTCAGTCTTCTGAGAGTGTTGGTTAGTGGAAACCTTCTGTATTTTGAAGGATCCATTTTAATTAAAAAGAAACATCCCTTAAAATTGCAAAATTATCCACTTAAACACGGTGTCGTTATAGTCAACCCTAAAACCTTAACTTGGTGTTTACTTCTTGACCAACTGGTAAAAAGGCAGGGGGAAACTTGCCATCTTCCTACATATATTTATGTAATCTGCCTGTTAAATGCTTCTACCTTTTTTTTTTTTTACAAATTGCCATATGAAAAAATATTCACAGCTATACTACTTAATGACTTTTCTTCCAGTTTATTTTTGAAGCCACAATCAGCGTTTTTAATCTTTTAGTATTAATGGTTAAAGTTGCCCCAAGTTACTTTAGGTCTGGATTCGGACTACCATTTTGAAAGAGTAAGACTCATGAGAAATACACAAAGACAGGTAGGAGGGCGAGCTTTCTACTTGCAGCATGTAAAAAAGGGATCTCAGAGAACTGAGACAGCTTTTGGGTGTGTGCCTTACTTTCACTGAGGTAGAGCGAGGAGAGTGAACCAATTCAAGAAGAGAAAAAAAGCAGTTAGACTCCTCACCTTTTTCTTTGAAAGAGTTTTTCTCGATCTCTGGAATCAGGAAACTATAAACCAGCTCTGCTACAATCTCTTCTGACTGTAGGTGAGTTCTCCTACAGAACAGACAAAAGGTGTGATATTAGTATTTTACTTTACAGATCACCCCTGCAAACACACAATTTCCTTATAAATAACCTCGCTATTTTCAGGTGAGAGTATTTTCATGGCAGTAAATGTCAGCTGGGTGTCTGCTTATCTCATAAAATAGTGCACAGCACTGACAGCGTAACTGATTATTCACCTCTGTACAGCACTGCCAGTGTGTTCAATATTGTATTGGAAAACCATTGTTCAGGAGAGATCACCCCCAATTCCTGATCCTTAGAGGTATTTAGGAAGCTAGCTCTCACTAATATCAAACTGTGCTGGACACACAGATACCTCTGAGCATTTGGATCTTTGTTAATTTAGTCTGTGGTCTGTTGCTGTGTTTGCTAAATTCCTCCCTTTTGTGACTTTGCATTTGACTGATCCCCATGCTCTTTTCCATGCCAGTGTTTGGTGGGTTCCCAATTGGCCCAGGGTCTGCATGCATTACCTACAGTTAATTCTCCCCCAGGACTTCAACATTCATATTCATCTGGTTATAAAATACACAGCTGCTGTTCCATAGGAGAGCCACTGTGTCAGGGATTTTCATGGCTCAATTCCAAAAAAGCACGCAGAAACTGAGCTGGAGGTTTGGCAGGTCCTAAAAAGTATTCACTGCTGATGCCCAAGCCAAACGCAAGACAGTAGTGTTCCCAACAACCTACTATACTCAGAATGCCTTGTCAGGTAGCCATCCATATGACTGACCCCCCGCAAATTGGTAGTTTCTTAAAGAACAGCCACCCCAGACTAAAAGACTGCTGTATAGCTGTATCTTTAGCATCTCTTTCAAGGACTGTAAATAAAGGAAAAGACCAATGTGAATGGGTATTGCTTTAGGCAGTTCCCAGATTCACTTAAAATGCTGTCACCACATCTCTTTGGCATGAAGAAGTCTAAAAAGGGTGATTCACAGATCCCAGAAGTGATTTGCAGAAGGAATCTGGCAAATGTTGCATGAAAATAAAGCTCTGACGGATTTATATGTGTATATCAGATAGTAACAGTGTGGTTCCCATACAACCTGCACAGTAATGAAGTGGGCATGGTACTGGAATTTTTCTACCCTTCCTTTGTCTTAAATTAGAGATGTAAGTACAGGTGCAGATGGTTAGGAGTGTTCTAAACTGCTGCCCACGGCCTCCAATGTGCAGTGTAAGGACATACCGATTTTCCATTTCGTAAGCAATGTCATTGATTTCTACAGCCATTCTCTGAATCTCTTCCTTAGCTTGTTCTTCAGCTGTGTTCTCCATGCTGCTCAGAATAATGTCTTCCAAGTAGGAGTCAACAGTGCTCTGGTGCACTTTCACCACCTGGAAAAAAACACCAAGATTTGCTTTTTTACTGGTTATTGCTATAACAGATGGGTGGAAGCAGATTTCCAGAGAAGCAAGGCTACAGATCATTTTCAGTACTGCTTTCGAAGGGCAAATTGTGTGTGCGAACTAACTGAAGACAAACAAGTGCAGGAAAGAGACAGTGCTAGAATAAAACTTATATTGGCAGATCTACTATGCAGTTCTTGTAATGCAGATTATTTCTCTGAATGCAATGGCAGTTGCTTCCTCAATTCTCATAGTCCCCTGAACAACTGCCAAATAAACATCATCAGCAGTGGCTTTGGTAAATAAAACAGGTTTCATTCACGCAAATTACTGCAGGAAAAGGTTCCATCAAGACAGTGAAAGTAGTAAGCCTAAGATATTGAGTGCCTCACATTGGATGTAGAGCAGAGATTCTAGAAATGAGCCTGCCCCTTTAGCTAGTCTGAAGGATGTAAGTTTACTGCACTCTGAACCTCCTTGCCTCCTACTCAGAAAAGTAGTAAAGGTATTTTTTGTTTTTTTTGCTTGTTTTTAAAAAGGGATACTTTTTTTTAAGCAATTTCAGACTCTCCTCTTGCAAAGTCTGAAAATTATTGTTTTAGTCAATTAGGCGCTCACTCATTCCTTTCAGCTGGCAGAAATATGCTTCATGCAGACATGAAGTAGGGATGTTCCCTAACTACATGCATGCATGCATGTAGTTAGGGAACTACAGATTGCATTCTTATGGAATCTGTAGTTTCCATTCCTATGGAATCTGTAGTTATGGAATAGGGTAATTTCAAGACTTCTAATTCTGGATCTCAAGGTTATGGTTTCCTTTAGCATCACGTCATAATAACTCTTGTTATGTAACTCCTTGTTATAGGTAGTCCACTTTAGCAGAGCAAGTTGTCTCCAAAATTTGCTTGAAGGTGTTCTCTGTAGGAGAACACCTAACAGTTCTGCTAAGTTAAGACAAAACACTAGTCTTAAAGATTGTTTAGCTGTATTTTATGCTCTCCACAGGCTTTTTTTTTCTGGAAGTTTGGAAACCTAAATCTATTTGTGACAGGTGACAGAATAAATAGCAGCATCATTTTGAGGGTCATTTTGATCATCCTTTATTTAATGGAGATGACTCTCTGAAGAGAGAATCATCCTCTCTTCCCTAAGACTTCCTCCTCCATTTTAAAATTAGCCATCTTAACCATTAGCCACTAAGCCAACGCTTGAAGCATTTCCCTTCCAGCTGAACCCTCCTGCAGGGAGGCAGTTCCTTGACGCTGCCCACAGTCTCAATACTCTCCTTTTCTTACCTGTCTGAAAATCTCATCCTCTTCCTGCCGCTGCATCTCTTCCACCTGGCGGCGGCCGCTCTCCTCGGCCTCCCGCATTCGCCGCTGCCTCTCGGCCAGCATGACAAATGCGTGGATCCTCTGCTCTTCCTGCAGCCTCAGCAGTTCTTTAGAGAGGAAGTCAAATATATTCGCCAAGGTCCTTCCTTCTGCCCAGGCCAAATGGCTTTCAATTTGTGACAGCTTTGTAAAAAAGATGCAGAAGAATTGTGTTTCAAACCACAGGCATGTTCCTCTGACCACAGGCATGTGAAACAGCTTTGCAGTATCCACTCAACCCAGCCACAGGGCAAACCTAGCAGTTTTGCATTCTTTTTGTTTTACATAGGCTAGCCTGGATTCTGTATAATGCAAGGTTCCTATATACTGGTTTTATGTCATGAGGAGGCTAAAGGATGACAAAATGGGTCCATCTGGGGATAGTCCTAATCTTGTTGCACTAAGACAGGCAGCCCCTAAGCATGGGTGGGTGAGAAGAGATAAATTCTTAGCTGTGTTTTATTATAAGCTGCTATTGTGGCTGAGAGTATAATGGAAACAGTTATTGAGCCTGTTTGTTACTGGGAACTGTTCTTGTTCCCAGACCATGAAATAGGAGATACAGAAGTGACAATGAACTGACTTCAATCCTTTATCTTTCCATGCTAAGCATAGTTGGACTAGGACAGGAGAATAGGATCAAAAGTTGCAAATGCAGTATCAATCCAGCATTCAGAAAACAAAATCTCTGTCTTTATGGGCAGGGCATTTGGGGCAGAGGTTTAGGGAATTGTGCAATTATGCATATAGCCTTATTCCTATCCTATCCTGAGGATTCAAAATGCTTGTTAAAGTTTGAAGTCACCCCAACAAAATGTTAACTCTTTGGGTAGACACTGGTGAGGCAATGAATGCGACAGAACTTGCCAAGGTCAAACAAGAGTCATGGGTATTTACAACTTTAAGTATTAAGTTATTACCTAAAACTACACAAATTAAGCAGTAGCTGCTATCAAATTGAAACCAATGGTAATTATACTGATATGCACAAGTGCAAATGAGAACTCAAAATTCCACATAATGGAAAATCAGGTCAGAAAGTCTGTGGCAAAGCTGAGAATAGAGCCCAGGTGTTTGCTGCTGCTGTACTATTTCTTCCTTTCTCCAAGCACATCATAATTTACAGGTTCTGTATCTGGTCCCACTTTGGAAGCGGACAAGGTCTTTGGTTAGTTAGTTAATTCCAGTTCAGACTATGAAGCTATGGTCCTTGGCAGGAAGGAATTTGTGGAGCTGGCTGGGATGCTGTGTCCCTATTGTAATAAAAAGGCAATAACAGAACAGACTGGAATGTAAAACTCACACAAAACCAAATGGAGCTGAAATATCCTAGATAAGAAAGTGGTAATAAATCAGCTTTCTCATACTATTGGACAGTGCTTCAAGAAAAGTGGGACTGTCAATGTCACACACATCTAGAAGTGACACTGCTCAGCCTGTGGCTGTTAAGATGGAAGAAGGAAATTACCCTTGGAGACAGGGGTCATATGGGACTAATGTGCCTTTTTTCTCTTTATTGCTTGAGGTACTGTATCTAAAACCAGTGTGAAACGTAGGAAAACAACCCAGAAACAATTTTAAAATTTTGTTTAACATCAAGTTACAGATTTATATTTTTGACCATGTTACTTGGCATTTCAGTTTTCTATAAAAAGCATTTCTTGAAAGATGTCTTCCTTAAAAACAGAAAGTCCAAAAACCTAAAAAAGTTGTAACCACTAAGAATTAAAAATCTGTAAATCGTCAGTGACTTTCATGCATTATAGAGAGATTAAAATGAAAAACATTAAAAGACTGGAGCCTTGGATTCAAGAAAACACAACCAAGAGGTAGAGGGGGTAAATGCCAGCAGAGGGGGATAGTGTCTCTCCTAAAAGGAGATTCTGAGCTCAGAGGTCAGCATCTTTACTCTCTGTTCTCTCCTTTTTTTTCCAAATGTCACCATGATGTCTGAATTGGCCTCTCCTTCACTCTTACCTGGGTTTCTAAAAAAAGAACTAGTTCAAGCTCATAATGCCTAAGGCTTTTATGTTTTATTTTTTCTTATCTCAGTAGAAGAAAATGTTTTGCTGTAATTTCTGGCACTCTGTTTTCCTGAGTTCCACACCTATGCTCCCTGTATATAAGGGAGCATCTACAAGTGCTAAACACTAAAACACAATCAGTCTGTTCAATTTTTACTGAGCTTTGAGAGGAAATTTTATAAATGCCCACACAGCAGTAAGCAGTGGGCTTTGCCACCCAATGTATGCTGTTCTCATAATCTAAAACCTGCAGAATTGCCCCATGGCTGCTCCCTGTAATACCGTGAGAGTAGTAAGGACAGCCTGCAGGAATGTGGGATACACCATATATCTTGGATAGGGTGAGATCTGGACAAAATTTCTTCATGATCCATTTCAGAGAGTCTGCCATTTGATTCACTTTGCTCTGGAAGGTTGTGGCACAATAGGGCCAGATTTATTATTCCCAACTCTCCTTAGATTCTTGGTGTGGATGGATCCCAGTATCTCTCTGCTCTTCAGAAATGTGGCAACTACAGCAAAGTGACTCCATCAAGGAGGTGCTCAAAATCTCAAGCCCAGCAAAATTTGCTAAGTAAATCTCTTTTGGCTGCTTTTGTGATGATTTCTGCCTGAGAGGGAGGCTGAGAGAGTGCCAAGCTAGAAAGAGGACAGGGCAATAACAGCAATAACACACACTCAGGAAAACTGACAGGAGTGACATGTAGAGATGCCAAGTCACAGCACCAGTCAAATGGGCTGAAATATGGGTAAACACAGATCCATCTGACAGTGCAGTTTACTCAGACACCTGGAAATATAAGTGCTCTGTCTGGGCAGAAAGCAAGAGCATCCTGTGTAGCACCTGTGGTTGGGTTTCCCAGTCTGTTTGAGATCCTCAGAGCCCCACAGAAATGGGAGCAATTTAGCCCCTCGGGTATTCAGGCCTTGGCCTCTGCTAAGAGGGCACTTGGGTAAGCTGGGATGTTTTCTGCACTTTGCATAATAGAAAACATAAATAAATGAAATATAAGAGTGCTGGTGGTGCTGTAATGAGGAGTGTGACAAACCAGGTGCTGCACATTTATAGGCAAACCTTGTGCATGTGCAAGTCATGCTGCTGCTGCAAGGCCAGTGTCTCTTGCTTCTCTGCCTTGATAAGCAGCTGGACATCCTCCTGAAGCGCGTGAGTGGTGCGCAGTTCTCGAATCAGTTCCAGCCGCTTCTCCTTCCCTTCAAACATCTTTTAAATACAGTTAAACAACATGGCAAATTAAACAGAGTATGTAATTGAAGTATTTCGCCAACAGAGAATACCGTTTTCTTCCAAGTCATAGGGCCAGCTGTTCCCAAGACCTAGCTCTTTGTTGTTAGCATCTGAAGATTTGGGGAATGTCCCTCATAATTCCACTGAAAAGTGAAAAACTCTGTAACAAATGTGTGGCCACCATCAAGGTAAACACCAGGTCTGCCAGCTAAACCTTGCCTAAAACTTCCTGCATGGAAAACATATGTTTACACCTTCAGCTATGGGGAATAAATAACCCACTGCTACTTTATGACAAGGATTTTTTTTTGGTTCTGCTAAGACTTACCCTGAACTCAACCTACCTGAATAGAGAACAGCAAAACCAGGGTAAAATATGACCTAATAGATCAATATCCTTATTGCTATCCTATTTGTCAAAGTATCCCATTACACCTTTTTCTCAGGCCTGAGTTAAATATCTCCTGTTTCAGCACTCACTATTCTTTGAAGGTTCCTTTTGAAGGAACTGGTCTGTTCAAAGTGAGAGACTAACTTAATACAAAGCCCAAAACAGGACTACTCAATTAATTTAAACCTAGACCTACTTCTATTCCACTTGAAAACATGGTAATGTGTTTCAACATTTAAGAAGGAACCTGAAAGGACGGTTGAAAGCTGCCCTTCTGGAGGACATGTGGGAGGCTTCATAATCCTAGAGTCTTGGCATAATCAAGACAAAACGTATTCATGGTCCAGATCTAATGCAGAATTTGAGTAATTCTGCTACTGGGCATTTAACCATACAGCTCAATGTGGCTGGCACAGGGAGATACTTAAACACATGCAGGAACCTGGAATTTCCTGCAAGAAGTTTGAGCTGCAGAATAAAGCCTTGAAGACTTGAGGTAATATACAAGAGGAAACTATAGAAGTTTCATTGCCCTTGATTAGTTCTGTGGAATAAATATCTCAAACAAACCCTTGGTCATCCCTCATCATCAGTTTGAAGCCAGACACCAATAGAGGTGCAGAATACCATGTTCTGAATAGCCCTTCCTCGGAGCAACTTCTGCAAACAAATCACTGCTAGTTCTGTTTCCTCTTCCTCCTGCCAAAACACAATGAATATCCACATCGTAATTAATACCTTCTTTGGGGGAAAATACAGGTAAAGATTTTCATGTATCATCCACCTAGCTATCAAAAAATCTAATTTGTATCCGGCTTTTTTTTCCTCAGCTGTTTCTGAACACCATGCTTATCATTCCTTGGGAAAGACCAGATAAGTCAGAATAATACATACTTCCCTGTTTTATAAGAGATAGAGGAAAAAGACTCTGCTGGAGTTTTTAGAGAGTCTTTAAAGTGGAATACCTAATGATAAGGAGGTATTGATAGAGAAAATCATGTATTACAAGTACTATTTGTAGCTTGAGTGAGATGGCAGAATGATCATGAGCTACATGAATTTACAGGTCAAGACTTGTCAAGAATTATTATTTTAGGAGGCACAAAAGAGATGTTAACCATAAACAGATTAAATTAAAGGGGGATGTATAGATTTTTCTTCTGATATTCATTCTAATACTGGATGACTGATACTGGAGTAACTCAGTAAATTTAAGACTCAGACAGATAGTGACTTTTTGGAAGTAAGTAAAATGAAATACCTCATATTGCAATTTGTCTCTTTCGGGGGGTTACTGACCTAGCATTGTGTGAGTGATACCAATCTGGAAGAAGAATGAGGTGTAGTGGGTAAAAGAATATGACTACAAGTGATAAAATGTTTTAAATATAGGAAGCACAACCTACAGCATTTTTTTTCCTGATGAGGGGTCTTAGATGCTTGTAAGAAGAAAAAGTCCATGAGGTACCCAAAAGAGATTAAAAGGAATCCCAATATTGCAAGAATGATTTTTTTTAATAAAGTAAAAAACAGCCTAAGCGGTCTGACTTGAAATGTGATATTTCAGAAGTTCTGGAGTAAGAGGGAAGAACGCAGGATGAGAAAAGGGGTGTGAGCTTGAATTTTAGTGTCTGCTTTTTCTTAGATGTTGCAGATTAAGTACTTGAAAAGCAAAAGGAAGCATTCCTTTCTTTCCATACCACCATCCATGAGGAGCAAAGCAGAAGGCAAAGGAGTGTTTTATGATTTGGTATCTTTTTTTTTTTTTCTCCAGAAAGAAGGAATGAATTTCCAGCCCACTTCTTAGATAACTGCACCACATAACCTGGTTGCAAAGGGAAGTGAGGCCACAAACCTCTTCAGGACACAGTTTTTGGAAATGGAGATAGCTGGCACATATATTGGATAGGCAAGCCAAATTGCTGGATAGGTAATCCAAATTGCTGTAAGGTTTATTTTAAATCTTTGTGTGATGCAATTCTTGGTACTTGCAATTGTATTGGTCAGTGCTGCAAAGGATGCCTTAACAAACATAATGACCAACTCCTCCATCCACTTGCTGCAAAACTAGTAGGAAAGAGAGAGGGGAGACAGAGAGTCTATGATGTTCTATGGGGAAAAAAAGGAGAATTTAGCATCTGGAGGAATTTATGATTCAGCTGAGAACAAGAGAAGGCTGGGCCAGAGTAAGGTGAGGAATTGAGAGGTGCTCTGTAAGCTTGTTGGGGCTGCTCAACGTGTAAGAAATGATGGGCAAAGGAGGGGAGGAGTTGAGAGGCCTCCAGTCACATCTCCATTCTTTCCTCTTCTTTTATATCCCTTGTGGTCCATGTCAGCAGCCCACCATTTCAGCACACTTTCCCTTTGGGATTCCAAAATGAGGTGAGGATCTCCACCAGAGAGGTTAGTGCAGTTAGTAGTTGGTTCTAGTATCCGTATAGGGCAAGCAGAAAACATTAACAGCAGAGAAGAGCCTTGCTTTCAGTGCAAGGCTGTTTCTGGCAGCCAGCTGGAAGGATATGCAGTAGGAGAAACCCTGTTCAGATTCTGCAAGACAGAACATTTTAGGGCAGCCCTTCAGTGGCTGAAGTGACCTCAAGGCACAGATGGAGTTTCACCAGAGAGCTCCACTCTCTTATGGATCTGCACATGAGATCATTTGAGGAGAAAAGAAATGTTGATAGAATTAACTTAGCTAAAGTTCTACTGTGTTGAAACTCTTATATAGAAAGCTATAATCCATAAATAGACTCAAGCATGGCTACAGCTGCTGGAGAAAAAGTCTTTCTGATATATAAAAAACCATGTAATCTGAAAATGCTTAGAAATCTGCTAAACTGGAACCACTGCAATATAATAACTAATACACAGGAGTCAGTGAAACTGTGGAAAGCTTTTTCCAAAAGCAGTAGTAGATATTTTTATTTCAGTGATCTTAAAATGGACTGTGTAGAATACAATAAATCATATTGCACAAAGACAGTACAGATAACCTAATGAGCCTTTCTCTTCCTTACTTTTATGGTTCCATGACCTTCTTAAATTCACACGTTTACATGATAATTGTGTCTGATTTTTACTGCACCATGAAAATGGTGTTAATAAGCAGACAAATCAATCCATTGGTGTAACCATCTCTGAAATACATTACTTCAAGAAAGGAAAAGAAATTGCAGCTTCCCTAACAAGTTTTTTTTCTCTAGAGTATATCACAACTCCAAAACATATTACTGCTATTCTGACCTCTGTGAACTGTCAACTAACTGGAGCACGAGCATCAAAAGACTCAATCCTGCATGTTGGTAGGCTAGCAAAGTAATGAGGTGCATGCTCAGTGCTAAGCACTCGAAGTCTGACTGACTTCTGTGGGATTGAACTTAACTGCTACACTGGATTATGACAGTGTTGTCAGACCAGGATAGATGACTTCTTTACATCTCTGGATATTCATTTAATAACCAGACAGGGAACAATCACAGGAGGGAGGGGAAAAAAAAAAAAAAAAAAAAAAACACAAAAAATCTCACTTACAATCGATGGTTTTTCCAGGCTTGGAGTTGGGGGTTGAGGTACCTTTTTTTCTATTTTTTCAAGGAAACGAAGGGGCTTCTTTGGTTCCTTGACTTTATTCTTCTTGTCCAGTAGAGCCTGTAATAGTTAAACAATTTAATCACAGACAGGCTAGATAGAACATCACGTTGAGTTCAGTTCTACGGCTACTGTCTGCTCCTGAGCACACAGACTGCAGAGAGTTGAAAGTATTCTGAACTTTCCAGGCTTGTGGCTTCCATTTCTTACTTCACCTGAACTTAAAAACTGGATATGGTCAGCAGATAAGGCTGTTAGTTGGTCTGAAGACAGCAACAGGAGTTTCAGAATAACGGGAGAAGTAAGAACTGTGTTTTTTTGCCTTTTACTATAAGTATCACACTTGTTATTGCAAGTCCATTAAAGTGTTTTTTTAACTCCTTGCAGCTGTTTGATGGCTGCCACCAATTTTGCCAATCGAAGCAGACCAGGAGTGGCAAAGCCACGGATGCTTTCAGCCAGCTTTTAGAGACATGCTGCCAACTTTCCATTGCAAGCTCATTAGAAAAAGGTATTCCAATAATCTTTTTCTGCTGTGCAACAATGTCTGCCTACTATAGACATCTCAATACTGCTTACAAAGAAAGAGAGCAAAATATGTAAGTTTAAATCTCTTTCAAGACCGTGATCCTGCTGTTGCATGGGTTGGATCTGTACTCTTCAGTACTGGAAGAACAGACATATTTCCGCATGGTAAGGTGTATTTTACCGCTTTCTTTCTTTCTTTCTTTATTACAGAAACAGTGTGCCAGAGTGTTAGAAAGAGATGTTCAAAACCAGTATTTTACCAGGGAGGGAAATAAGCGAGAAACTTCATTAAAAAATCCTATGCTGAATTTCCTCTCTCCAGAGATACAGAGAGATAGGGAGAGAGGAGGGGGGAGGGGGGGAGTTAAGTTTTAGGTGGAGGGGGAAAAACACTATTGTTGAAAACTTCTGAAATGGGTCGGTTTAATAATACAAAAGTCAAAGCCTATAAAGTGCTTATAAATCACGTGAAATGCTTACAACTAAACAAAGTTAGAGATTTGTTCAACTGCTTCTTGTATTTGATCATTTTAGAGCTCTCTGGCAAGAAGATTATAACAGTGTCGCATACAATTTGTAAGGTGTTTTGCATGATGAGGAAAACTTGGAAAGAAAAAGCCCTTGTAATTGTGTTTATCTTGAAAACAATGATTCCTATGTTTATTAGTACAATGTTGCATTCATAAGAGTTTTCCTAATAAAACGTTAGCCTACAAAAATATTGATGAGCAAAATAACAAAATGCAACCAGAATGACAATTTTTAAAGACAAAGAAATGTAAGAGCACACGAAGAAATTCTTACTAATTGGAAATCTGAGAAATACTGCAGTTCTTGGAAATAGTTTTATGTTCACATATCAACAGAATCTAGTGACTACTACCTTCACTAAGCAAGGAGCGGTTACTATTGCTTTGTCCAGACTGAAGTTTTAGGTTATTTTAGGACTTTACTGTAACAGCTCCATTAAAGGAAGTACAGGTCTTGCATTAACTGAATCTGCCTAACTTAACAAGTTACCATTTTCCAAATAGAAACCAGGATTGAAGAGCCCAATATTTTCCTAAAAAAAAAAGGAGGGCAGGGAGAGAGAGAAAAATAAATATATACTAAATTTCCGAAGGACATGTTTTATATGGGACCACCTACATATTGCACACTAAATTTTCTGTAATGGGCTACATAATTTTACTTTTTTCATGTAGTCTTTTTTTTTTTTTTTTTTTTTTTTTTGACACGGTATAATCTGATTGGATAGACAGTGAAGGACTACCTAGACCTTCCATCTTTTTATTTTCCTGGTGAATGCTGTGAACAGCAAACGACATTCTTGCTTTTGGCCATACCTTTTAGCTTCTTTGCTGGCTTCTGATAGAAGCACAAGTCTTGATGGGATAGTGGCTTGGAAACCAGCTCTCCGTTCAGAGTAATTATGCTTTGGTTTATTCCTTATCTGCTCTTTATCTTCTCTCTTTCCCAAGACACCAAACACATTTCCATGTGTGCCCATGACTAAAGAAAGTGAGATCATCCAGGACACCCTGAGTACCTACTTAGCAATGCAGCAGGGCTGCTGTATCTTGGCTGATACAGTGACATAATAGGTCTTAAAGCATGTTCGAGCATGAGCCAACTAACAGTGCATTGGAGATCTGCTCTTGATGAAATTACCGGTTGAACAGGTTTTCCTGCTCTTTGAAGCTGGCACAGATCTCTCCACAGATATTCTTGGCCCTCTTACTTCACCTCCTAAAGGAAAACGGACATGATCTCCTTTACTTCTAGGTGTATACAGGTATCCAGCATTTTTTCTCCTGCAGTAATTAGCTGTATCAGTGTGCTATCTCTTTTTGAGCTAACTAAATTCCTTGCAGTTTCACGTAAGGCTTCTTATGTAATGGCTCACTTACTTGCATTCCCTAAAGCACCAGCATCTCCTCTGTATAGGAACTGGCTTTTCTTGTCCTTTTACAGGCCTGGTTTAAGATATGGCTCCTTGTTTTACTCTGTAAATCCTGAGTCACTCCTGTTCCTCTCATGTTATCCTGCTTTAGAGAGCTATTTGAAAAACGCTGAGTATACATAACATCCTTGCAAAAGTTTCAGGATACTCCTCAAAAAGCCTGCTTCTAAAATCCTGTCTTTTGGGATTAGTTTCAGGACTAGAGGAAGATGATTTTATTCTTAATAGGACAATGATCCTTTCTGTGGGCTCCTGGATATTCTTTTGTCTAACTTTGTAGCCCTGCCCTTAGGAAAACCTGCAGCATGGCAAAACAAGAGGAAGATAATGAGGGGTACCAGTCCATCTTGCCACTTATTTGGTCTGGAAATTGACCAGAAAGCAAGTCTTGGAAACTCCCTTGACTCAGAGGAATTACCCCTGCAGCCAAAATCTAGCACTTCTCTTTCTTTGCCACGTCCAGCTATCTCAGGTTAAGAGCAGGGAATGACAGAAACTCATCTAGAGCTAGATCACAGTGTATACTCCAAATTTTCTAGAATTCTGCTTTGCTTCTGGGATTATGGGAGAAATTTTCTAGATTTAAAGAATGCTGAGGCAGCACTAAAAGGAGGGTTTTGAAGAGAAAACTGGTCCAGCTGTTCTGCTATATAAGTAACACAAAGCAACAGAGTCATTCTGACACGATCTCTGATTGCCTGCTTTAAATAGAGGAGGCTGCTGGCAAGATCGGGGCTGGTAACACCAACCAGTCAGACAGCTGTCTGTACTAAATGCCGTTAACTCAAGTTCTGCTTTCTTCACTGCCGCTTCTCAATAACTCCAGTAAGTTATGAGGCGGATCTGCCAGACGGGTCCTACTAAGGCAGAAAGTGCTATGGCCACCAAATTTAAAGAGCAAAAGACACTGATGTGACCCACAACGTCACTACAGATGGGGCAGGGCTAAGTAATTAGAGTAACAATGCTTGAAATGCTTGGAACAGGCTTCCCAGAGAGGCTGTGGAGTCTCCTTCTCTGGAGATCTTCAAAACCCACCTGGATGCCACCCTGTGCCACGTTCTGTGGGTGTCCCTGCTTGAGCAGGGGGTTGGACTAGATGGATCTCTAGAGGTCCCTTCCAACCACAACCACTCTGTGATTCTGTGAATTCTCTTAAGTCGACTGTTAGGATAAAACTGTTCATTTTTTGCTCTTGTTGCTCTGAACAGAAGCCTTACTGTAGCTGACGCAATCTGGGTCTTTAGTGGTGTCATCACTAGGGCCTACTTTTTATCGGGGACTACAGTTTAGACCCTCCACAGTAGTCTCACAAATACTTCGAACGGACAGAATACAATTGTTGTAATGGTAACTCAGCCCTGTAAACTCAGATTAACGTCATGCTGCCTACAAGAACTGCCAGAAGTGTTTTGATCATAGTTATATAATATGGTTACTTTGGTTTCATACAAAAGTTGTTGTGTGTTCATACACATGTTGTGTGTTCTTCACCAAGTCTGTAGTGGACTAATATCGGTAACTCCTGAACACTTCCAGCAGCACTGAGCTTTTTCTTTGAAAACTTCCTTCTTAATAACAATCAGATGCAACACTTAATTTTTTACAGGATCTAGCAGAATTTAAGTTTGAGATGCTATGATTGTTCTTTCAGGACAAGATTTCAAATTAAAATTCATTTGTAGAAAGTTAGTGTGTGAATAGAGAGAGCATTATTAAATTATACCAAGATAAGAAAACTTACACACATAATTTCCAATTATGAAATATTTCTTCACTAAAGAAAGCATAAGTGAAAGTTGCCAAGCTTTACAAATGAAATTAAATGTTTTAGCATTACTTCAGCCAGCAACAACAGGCCTAGTTTTGAAGAAGGCAACCATCAACAGCATCAGAAGTAGCATGCTTAAAAGTACATGTAATTATCAAATACTCTGATTGTAGATGCACATGAGGCACTTTTTTCCTCGACAGTTAACTTTATGTATGGACACCTCATCTGTACAAACAACTGTAATAACTTAAGGTATGCAAAAACCATTATCTTGTTTGCAAATCAGATACTGCTGTTAGGGAACAGCAATGAATGCGCATCCACTATTCTGATCCAAATTGATGATGCTTTGCTGTAAGTATTTTTACAGTACATTCTCAGAATGTACATTTTAAAAATGTACAGAAATTTTAGAATATAGATCCAGATTTGGTTTATTTAATTATTATTAGTTTGACAGTAAGCCATTCAGTTTTCACACAGGCATTACATAAGGAAGTGAGAAAGGAAAGACAGTAAAGGGAAGAAGAGAATTTCTAGCTGATATAGTGTATCACAATCCAAGCATCTGATTCACAGGGAGACAAGCAGTCATCCGTTTTCCATAGGGCTGGAGCGGAGTGCACATGCTAGGGAGAGAAAATACTGACAGACTGAGCTCCAGAGAAGAAATGGTCATGCCTACAACAGTTAGAATGTCTGATACATTCTCTGCTTGAAGTTCTGAAACAAAAACCCCATGAATTTGGCACAGACAATTGGAAGAAAGTTCATATACATGTTTTCTCAATAGGATTTCTGAGCAGCTCCAAACTACAAGCAACTGATGGCTGCAGCCACATACCTGGTGAACTTGTGCCAGCTCTGCCTCTAACCTTGCTGATCTTCTAATAAATCCACTCTTAGTGGTACTGCATTTAGGTTTTGGAGCTTGAATTTGGACCTGAGTTACAGAATTTGGGAGAGTTGCTTCCAGTTCACACAATCCTAAAAAACCCAGAGTATGTATTGGAATGGCAGAGAGAGAACATTAACATAAATATCTCATACAAATTAAGTCTTGCAAAATGCTTTACCTGCAAAGGTGTTAAGATAGTAGTTTTTTACCACATAGCGTTCAGCATGGTTGTCTGGGAAATAACCAATTCGGGACAGGGGAGCATAGGTTTGTGATGCAAAGTCAGCATAGTCTTCAATGACATCCCGTCTCACCAAATTCCCTCCCACATTCTTCCTCTTAGCTATCAGCTTTCTGACCACTAAAAGGAAAATAAAAATGCGAGAAGATTCTTTAAACAAATAACTAAAAAAAAAAAGCGTCTCATCTTAGGTAATATACAAAAACTTTTGCTGTAAATCCCATTCTGTTTGATCAAAACAAATGCTGGCTAGCTAATGTGGATGCTAGCTGTTTCATCTTGAATCAAGATTGCAGCCTTGTGGGTTGTTTGAAACGTAAGCCTAATATTTCTGCCTTCCTACTTTGGCCTCATACTTCTGGTTCTCAAACTCACTCAGTGCACAGTTGTGCTGATTTTTTTTAAGTTTCTCTTCTAGAGCCTTCTGATGATTTTGCCACTGGGCATCCAAGCGCTTGAAATCCAACTCATTCTGCTTCTCCTTTCTCCTCCACAGCAGTTTCTTCAAGACTTCCAGCCGAAGCTCCTGCAACCTGCAAGGGAAGGAAAGGCACTGTTCTCCAGTGTTCTATGCAATGCTGTTCTCATAAAATCTGCATCCCACCTGAATACTTTCCAGAGAGTTCACACTGCATCCTATATTTAATCTTTCATTTTTAGACCTGAGCTTATCGTTAATGAGAAGTATTCTGCCTCTTAATATTAAATTCAACAAAAAATATCAGTGGATTTGATTTTTTTCCGCAAAGATAAAAAGTTTGTACCCTCCAGCCAGACCCCAAACCTTGTTCCTTCTCTATTCTGCTGATCATTAAAAGCAGTAAAGTATATAAATGGACTCCTACTTTTCTATTTCCTGTTCTCTAAAGGCCCACTCCTTCTTCTCCATATCATCCATCATTTTCCTCCTCTTTGCGATTTGTGAGGCACTGTCCAGGGGTGGAAGAGTTGCTTCCCATGCTCGTTTTGCCCGGGCACGTTCAATCATCTCCACCTCAGCTAGTCCTGCTGGTAGCCCCCGACCTTACACGAACAAGAAACAGTAGCTATTTAGAAGACTGGTAAATCCAGCCAATATCCACTGTCTGCACACTAAGATACTAGAAGGTTGGATGGCCAAAAGCCCACAGGTTAAACACAAACAGAATTGATGATAGATAGAAGTAAACACTTCCAAGGTCAGTAAAATTATAAAATATTAATGATGGTAGGACCTGCAGTTGCTATCCTTCAGTTGACATTAGCACCAGCTGTCCATTCGCCTCCTGCAGAATGGAAGGGGCAAAAAAGCATTTCCAGGTAGATATATTCTGAGAATCAGCCCTTTCTTTGGCATTTCCAGTATCCATCACTATAGAAGGCAGGATGCTGGAACAGGAGGATCACAGGTATGTTGTGGGACAACAGTACTCTTACTATTTCCTTATTAATGATTGACTCAGAATTGTTGAAAAGCAGCAGGTAAACAGAAACTACTAGATGGTTTTGGTAAAATATGTGACCTTTTTATATTGAAAGATCTAAAAACTCCTTATGAAAGGTCTCATAACAGTGCTATTAAATAGCTTAATATATAATTTAAGAATAGAAAAATAATGTATCCCAAAACATGAAACAGATTGCCAAATCTGGCAATAGCCTTGAAATCTGACTGAATAGAATGTCCTGCTGAAGAAGGTAGCATTACCATTATTATAATATTATATCTTGATTCCATAACTCACCCCAAGTCAGAGTAGCAAGTGTCAGAAGTTCAGGAATTGAGGCAGAGAGAACAATGTATTCAGGGGAATAGGGATCAGTCTGGGCTTCACCATCTCTGTAATCTGTCTGTGTACCCACAGTTCGTATCTGGGTAGCAAAGACCTCATCATTTCCAACCACCGAATAAACATAGCGCTTTGTCCTTAAAAAAAAAAAAAAAAAAGAAGCTAGATAAGCTAGATGGAAAAACATTTGTCACATTCATTAAAAAAAAAAAATAAAATGTGCTTTCTTTTACCTTAATATTGCTCCCATTGATGTTAACTCCACTATCTTTAGTAAAAGCAGGTTAAGGCCACAGTTAGCACTTGGGCTCCCTCTCTCTTACATAAGCCATCCAGAAGTCTTCTGGTCTCAGCTTTCTTAAACAGTTACATGTACATCTTCCTTATGTATACATTTTAAAGGATTACTTTTAATACTGAGGCCTCTGTATCTCTTAAAAAAATTCTTCCTATTGATTCACTATGAAAATATTGCTCACTACTAAATAACCAGATAAGCAGTCTTTTTTTTTTTTTTTTTTTTTTTTTGCTAGATGTGATCTATTACAGTGGTGCTGCTGCAGAACTCACTACTTACTTTGGCATTGCATAAGCAACATTTAACGAAAATGGCTTACTAAAAGGGATGAGAGGTCTGTAAAGAGAAAACAAAGATGTTAGACAATAGCCATGACCACAAAATACTGTTACGGTTTGTGAAAACTACATTCCACTAACCTCAGTAAAGTTTTGCTGATTAACCATGATGGAGGTTCTGTACCTGCATTTGTAGTATTGTGTCATAATAATTCTTCAATGGCTAAGGAGCAATGTGGGGAGAGGGTATCACTTGATAAAAAAAGGCTCTTGAGACCTTTTGCAAATGACCTAGTCTGGTGTTTCTCATGTCGACCTACAAAGGGTGCTATTTGATGCTACAATGAAGCCTAACAGCAAGCTGCCATCAAGAGGGATGGACCCAGTTAAATGCTTGTGCCTGCTCTACAGCAGCATTCAGTGACATAAATGTTTTAAGTGCTTGACACTCACAACACAGCAGTTACTAAAATCTTGTTATACTAAAAATTGGAATTGAAAAACAAGCCAATAATTAAGAGATTCATTTTGAGTATGGTCACAGAATTTTATGCATATATCGGTTTCACTAATTTGTTGATTTTTCTTCTTTTGTTTGAGGCTTTGGGAGATTTTTTTCTGCAACTCCTTGAAATCCTGAAATAAATACGTACATTCAGTTTATAAGGTAAGCCATTGTGGAATTAACTATTTCAATTCTTTCCTTTTCTGTAGTAATTTCTGAAATAAGTTGACAATTATATGAGCTCAAAGACAAAATATTCATATTAATAATTCCTTCCTAGGAATTATTATAGTTTGCAAACTGCAGTTCACTCTCAATTTTCCAAAGTCTCTTTAAAGCTGAATTTCAAATTGCAGAAGATAAAATAACCTTTGTCATTCTTTTGTTAAAATTGCCATAAAGAACACTAAATCATTTTTATTAAACTTATTTTTTTTTTTTAAGATTTAAATTGGACATATTGGACAACACCATAATGCACAGGCTCTTAAATTGTCTACTGATTCTGCTAGTGAGTGTAATTCAAACTACATGTGATTAAGTTGAGAATGTTGCATCTATTGTGGATAGATAACACTGATAAACAGTTAATCTAGGATCTCCTTTGCTCTTGTCCTGGCCAAAAACTAGGAGGTAAAGGCTATATATTTGCAAGACACATTTCCAGGAGTTCAGAGAACTAAAATGGCTTCGGTGAGCATTTTCTGATGTGCAGAAGGATCTACAGCTCAAGGCTTTCTACAAATAACTATTAAGTGCAGAATGCTTGCTACTCTTGATTATTCAGTAAATTATTATCTGAAAATTTTGAAATATTGTAAATGTAAAAAGACCTTGTGATATAAGATTTGGTGGCTATTTATATTTTTATACAGCAAGCAAGGAATTGACAAAAAAAAAAAAAAGAAAAAAAGAAGGCTTTGGCATTTAATTTATTCAGGTGCTCTTTAAACTGCACAAAGCAGATTTTAAACTCTGTGTCAAACCAGCTCATGCCTTACCGGCCAAAGTATTTGTAGCGATTCCTTCCACAAACTTCAGGATCTTCATACAAAATTTGAGGTATCTGAAGAGAAGGTTTAGTTCTAAAAGCCAAAACATAGGGTTCTTTACTATTATTTAAGAAATATTTTAAGAATAGACTTTTTTCTTTATTCTTTATTATTTTTTTCTCTCTCTACTTGCACAATCAAACCATAAGCATTACAAATTCCACAATCTCCATGAAGAGAAGCTCTACAATTCTATTTTGCTTCTTTTTTTTTCATAATTTTATATATAGCAAGACATTTTTAAAATTTATGGATATTCCACATTGTCTATTGGCAAACCTAACCATCTGCAGTCTTTAAAAAGTCTTAACTTTTTATGAGCTTGCTATGGAAGGAAACATTTTGTAAATGTTGGACCTTACAGAGCAACTGCTTTTACTGGGAGAAGGGAGGAATAACCTCATTTTCGTAAGAGCGTGAAAAAACTTTTCACAACAGAAAATACTTGTGAAGGAGAATAGTGACCATGGAGAAAAAAATAGCTTCAAAAATAGCTATAACTACAGAAATAGCTTCAGACCATTTCTACACAACCAAATGTGGAAAAATTTTAGAACCAGCAACTTCAATTTGAATTCTCCAGTAGAGGAAAAAAAATAGTCTGACCATATGAATGCTTTCAAAATTATGCTGGAATAAGCACATCTTCTCCAAGACTTTTTCTTCATTTTTCCTAACTTGAATTTAAAGTTATTAAAAATTTTCACTATAACATCCTGGAGGGCTTTCTTTATTTTAAAGGTTTGGTGTGCAAATAGGTAGAACAGAGTTCACGTAAAACTATGCATGAGGATTGCTGTTTGTTTTCATAGCTCCAGTCTTCATCTTATCATTTTTTAAAACATTTAAAGACAAGACACAAAAGTTTTTAAAAGAAGGCCCATCATGGCTTAAGGTAAGCTATTCTCTTAAGCTGCATATATGGTAAGCCCTGCACGTCACATTTTTGGCAACTTACAAGACTTTAAATATATGGGATTCTGTGTATTAAAGGTGGTTGTTGCAGCCTAATTTTAAACACGGAGGCACTACAGAGTTACTATTAACAATGCACCATGTTCAAGAAACGTGGTAGATGAGGCACTCAGGAATATGGTTTAGCAGGCACGGTGGTGATGGGTTTACGGTCAGACTTGATGATCTTGAAGGTCTTTTCCAATCATAATGATTCTAGGATTCTTTGTTGCTTTACACATGGGGCAAAACCAGAGAATTGCACACGTAGATCTTCGTCTTCGAAGACCTCACTGCATGGCCCTGTGAGCAGCGCTATGGACCTCGGGGGCCATAGTATGACTACCCACTATAGCAAATACTGCATAGTGAGATGCTTTATTAACCTCCTGTGACACACAGCTTACTGCCAAGGTAAGTCTAAAGTCATCTCTCCCTAGCACTTCCACTCACATCATACAAGAAAAGCCAGGATAAGGATTCAAGATGCAGCACTGTAACCTGAGACAGTTGCTCTGCTCTAATCAACCTACTGTTTGTTGTAAGGTCATCTTGTCTGTAATTCAGATGAGTTAATTGAGTCGATGGCTACTCCCACTAGCCAGCTCTTTGCACATCAGAGTGTTGGTGCCTTCCAGATGGATGTGTTTCATTAAGCACAGGTGGGCACTTATGATCTAATTTTATCAGCATAAGCTGCTCAGCCTGTTATGGTGTAGTTATCGCATAATAGGAACCCAGTGAAATAGCCCTTTTTTATTCCACAGATCCTGCCTCTTGCATGTCCTTGAGTTGTAATTGCTGACTTTGCTGCTACAAGTGAGTATTTACTGCTGGTAACCTTGCACAAGCAACACCACTGCTCAGATGACAGCTGGGAAATATTATCTTCTATATGTGCAACACTGTCAAACAGTACAGGTTGAAATAGAGGAGAAATATCTCACTTTTTTTGTTAATTACAAGACATTTTGCAAATATCTGTTGAAATGTTAATGCATTTTTAAGCAGCTCAGATGTCAAGTAAGTTCCTGTTACAGAGCTATAGGCACAACAGAACAAGCCACTCAGTTTTCATGTGGTAGGGGCAATCTGGAATGCTGAAAATTAGAAGAAAACAAAACTTCCAAAATTCTTATTGAATGTGAATAAGAATATGTTTTAGAAACTCAAAAAGAATATTGAGTTGGAAATCCTCTGTATCGCTCTTTAATATATTTGATTACTGTTAAGCATATGGTAAAACTGTTATCTGCAATCCCAGAGCAATACATTATAAGAAAAGACCAAGAGTCTAAAGTTAGCTTGTTAATGCAGAAAAAAAATCTCTGAAAACTAGTTAGGCCTCTGAAGTCTTCAGTATAGCTATAAGAAAACTTCAAAAACCCACGGTGCAGCAGAAACATGTAAATGGAAACTTACATACTTGCTGAATCAGAAACACTAGTTGTGGTGCCATGAGAAAGTTTAACTAAGAAGTCCCTAGACTAGAAATGTGGTGCTCTAGTCCAAGTTCCATACACACCTGAATGAACAGCAGCAGCTTCTAACCAGCTGTGGCTTCAGACTGAAAGGAAGCAACTAACAGTGAAATGACACACTTGGGTCAACTGAAGTCCTTAAAAATTATCTATGAAAGACAGAAATAACTCTGTTCTCTTTCCTGGCAACTGCTGCAGAGCAGATAGCATAGGGATGAAGGAATGCATAACATCCACACCCTAAGAAACAGATGGGCAGCCATACTCCACAACAGCTGTGATCTCTTAATTTCAAGGGAAATATAAGTAGGAGCAAATTGCAGTCATCTCCATTTCAGTGTGTATAGGCTTTTTGTTGGTTTTGTCTGTGTGTTTGTTTTAAATTATCCAACCATAGGACACTTACACAGCAAGCAACTGAAGAGCTTCCAGGCGCTGATGATCCCTCCCTCTCCATCTTCGGTCAATAAACGGAGGCACTGGGTCTTTGCCTTCCAAGCACAGATTGTAGCTGGGGATATGGATGAGAGTACTAAACATGCTTCTGTAAATTGGTACCTTTACCTAATGTTCATGTGGACAAAGAAGAGAAGAGGCACTGATTTAATGACTTCAAATGCTGTTAAAGAGATCAGAGTTTCAGCTGCTAGTGAGTGTATGTATATGATCAGTATATGGAACAGCTGACTGAATTATAGGACAGCCCATTCAGGATTAGGAAAGAAGGTGGCATACACTAATGATGTCAGCTAGTTGGATGGGATTTCGCAAGATGTGGAACATACCAGACTATCAGCAGATGCACAAATATATCTTCTGGCTGTTTTCCAGAGCCTGAACTTAAAATCTAAGGGCCTAACACTTTATTACATGAGGAAGATAGTGTGCAGTAACCTAAGATGTGAATTTCCAGCTTGGTACCCTATGTAAACTCCCTTCCATTTTGTGCACTCTAGAAGTGAAGTAACATATTCCATTTACAGGCTAAAATATGCTATTTTATGGTACAGCAATTTTAGCATGCACTAAAAGTGTTTCCTTGGGAGTTAGTATACAAAGTTACTGCATTAAAAATCCACACCTATCCACCTGAGCACTAACTTCCCTGGGCACTAACTTCTAAATTTATGGTTACAAATAAATCTTCACAACTGTGACTCAACTGTAAATGATGTAGCTATATTGGCTTGAGTTCCTGAAAAGTCTGAAATCAGAATTGAATTGTGAATTACCACTTTCATTTCAGGGAGAACTAACTCAGATGCACATAGGATAACAGTGACATTTCAAGTACACTAGAGTACATCAGAGTTTAAGAAAGTGTCATATTATGAAGATCCATACAACCTATCACGAGCAACTGCTTGCTATAGATGAGACTGCATTCTTGTTTTATTTCTCTGGAAAGGGAACTCAAATTTCAAGAGCCTGGAAAACCTTGTGAACTTAAAATCATTGCAACTTCTGTCTACCCTAATGATGCTATACACAGGTTATTTTGTATTGTACATTATGTACCTGAGTTAAATACTTGGAACATTTTTTATGTAAGTGTATGTCATTATACCTACCTGTAACGCTATACTTGAGACACAAGCTTAGTGGCAGTAAGCCTACTTTGTCCGGCCTCAACTGTTACAGAGCCATGTTGTAAGAATCTTTGTGATGACAGGCAAGTTACCATCTGTATGTGTGTGTCTCGGTACAGATAGTCAACTTTGCATATTTATATGCAAAAGAGCCTAGGATAACTGAGTAAGAAAGATCCAGAAACATCTTTTGAAAGTTTTTTGATTCTATTGTTGGAAAGCTGCTTGGAATATTTCTTCCTGTTGTACAGGAATGGACTTTCAGAGTTCAGAATAACTACCTTGTCAAATCAAACAAGCTACCTGGTCAAACATACCTACCTTGTCAAATCAAACAATCAAACAATCTTTCAGGAAGACTCTTTGATTAAAATCCAAATCACTCATCAGTTGTACCAGGTGTCCTTTTCTTTGACATTTTACCTAAACGCACCCTATTCAGATATCAATCCCTACAGTCAAAAAGCTGTGACTGCAACTCCCACAGATACGTTCTAGCTAGTTTAAAACTAGCTAGGAGAGATGATGAGCAGTAGGGATCTTAGCTAAGCTAAACTGTGCTAAGCTGGTCTGAAGAGTTAGGATGGGCTTGCAATCTGCTACAGACTTCTTGGCTGTTAGCAGTATGTTCTTTCCAACTATTTTAGTTTGCTACCTTGAGTTGCAGTGTAGGTTTATCCTGAAGTGAGGGGGCACTGTGTGAAATACAATTTAACAGTTCTGCTTGAATAACAGACTTGTTCTATTATATCCCCCATTATACTTTAACATACAACAGCTATTTTTAATGGTATCCAAGGATATTTTATTAAAGACAGTGATAGACAACTTAGGGAACTGCAAAGGGGAATGGAACTGGGCATTTCTAGGCTGCCACAGAGTCATCCGAGGCCAGTCATCACTACTGCCCACTGTGGTAAGTCTTGCATTAAGTATAACCACTTGCCTTGCTCTATATTTGTGCAGTTTTAGAAAAGCAGCTTGAAGATGAGGTTTTAGCAGTTTCTAGCCACGTGTACGTGTGCATTCCTACCACACACAGAAAGGTGCGGAGCCCGCGTGAGCTGTCTTGAGCTGACACCTACCATTTTATTCCAGGCAATCTGAGCAGAGACAGTTGCTTTTGAATGGTCCTTCTCACTTGATAACAAATACAGAGGGTCTGAAATGCAAGTGAACAAATGGAATTAATAACTTACGGGAGAAGCTGCCGGGAAAGACTAGTCAGGTCTCCCTTCCCTCTTTTGAAAGTCTTTCCATGCGCGAGTATAAACCAGAAAAAAAAAGAAGAGGGGAAAAAAGAAACAAAGCAGACATCTCCACATTAAAGAAATGTCACCGTCACGTCCCCTCCCACCCCCGGCAGCCCCTCCGGCAGCCGCCTCCCTTCAACGGCAGGGGTAATACGCGGCCTCCCCCAGCCGCAGGCTCCTGCTACCATAGAGGCAGTCGAAGGTCCGCCCGAGACCCATGTGGCCGGGATCCATGTGGCCGCCCCCGGCCAGCGACGCCCCCATCGTCCCGGCCGCCGTGCGGCTCATGATGGCGCCGCGCGGCCCCGCAGCGCCAGGGGGCGTGGCCGAGGGCGGGGATTCCCCTGACGTCACAGGGAGGGGTTTCCCCGGCGGGCACGTGGCCGCGGCGCCGGGCTGC
>JAWLRI010000031.1:6691341-6702615 GCA_034781795.1 Crypturellus tataupa
GGGGGCCATGGCCGGCCACGCCCCTCCCCGCGCGGGGGCTTCATGGCGGCGGCGGCGGCGGTGGCCGTTCTCCGCCATCTTGTGAGGCGGCCGCGGGCGCCGCCCTTGCCTTGCCTGGCCCGGAGGGTCGGGCTTGGACTGCAGGCAGGAAACCTGTGTGGGCTGTGTAATGCCGCGCGCACATAAGTGATTTATGTATGCTCCTTAAGGATAGAGGCCAGTTCGTCCTAGAAGAGGGATGAGGGGACTAGACCTTTCTCCCCTTTTTATTTTTTACATTTTGTCAGATTTTTGCTCGAGTTGCCATTAACTGTTGCTGCCCCCGTTGCTGTGGAGTTGCCCCCCCTCCTGTGCAGGCTGGCCGTATGCCTAAGTGCGATTTGGTGATTGCACTCTGGGGATGGGGGTGATAGTGACTGAAGGGCTGAATGTGCTTATTTCTGTTTCTGCCGTTTCTGCTCTTCCTGCCTAGGCTGAATTGAAACGGTGCACTGCGGTTTGGTGTCTGCCTCTGAGCAAGGCTATGGGCATTTTTGCATTTATAAAGTTGCTCGGGAGACTTGCACAAAGGAAGCCCCAACACTGTTAACTAAGTTGTGTTGCTAGGTGTTTCGCTTTGTTTTTATTTTTTCTTTTGAAAGGAGACTGTCAGCCTCTCTGAGGGACAAACTTGGAAAAATTGACCTTGCTGTGTAAGGGGGGGAAATGCAAATGGGCCATCTCCTTTGCCTGTGATCTTGAAGTAGATACTTTGGATTCATTAATAGGAGCATGAAGATATTCAAGCCACATAATTACTGAAAGCGGGGCCTGTCTGAAGGAAAACCTAGGGTCCTTGGCGCTTCATTGCAGGAGAGAAACATTAGTTCTGTGATTCCAAATTCTTTGGCTCGGGGAAGTTACGCATAGGCAACTAATTCAACTTTGAATGCTGGTTTACATTTCCTGTTAAAGGTCTGGCACTCTTTGGGAGCAAATAGGTATTTCTTAGGGTAGTTGTTTAAAAAAAATGTGTCAACTGAAGCCTCAGATACAACAGCTCTGCTGCTGCCTGGTCTTTGTTGCATGCTGCTTTTCACAGCATTTCCATGTTCTACGTACTCCCTTTGGAGCTGTGGTGGGTGTAATAGCTTGCGTTTTAATAAAGAACTTAACGAAATTTTATTGCAGTCATTTTTTGGGAACTCCACATTTTAATATTACCTAACATTCCCTCTGATCAAATTGTGTTCTCCTTTTTGTTTCTCGATCGATTATAGCTTTATATTTCTAGGCTGATATTTTCCATACTGGACAAACGCCTCAATGTGATGAGGTATATAAACTGTATGTTGATTCCCCCAAATGAACCTCCCTCAGTTCCACCTTCTCACTTTTTTCTTCCCCTTAGAATTCTTAGGGAAGACTCAAGACACGTGGCCTGGTCTTCTGTTTTTCTGATGAGGGAATGCCTGGATGAAAACCAGGCCATGGAAGATGGAACAATGGAACAGTTGCAGCAGTACTTGATGGAAACGTGTGAAATTGCCGGACGTGGCCTAATGGATGTGTATTTGGTGGAAAATTAAAAAGGCACAGTTCCACTATGAGCTTTAACCACTTTCAATTGACCTAAGCACAAGATGCTGCCAAAAGAGATGGCTCCACCTTCCTCTTTGCTTTCCACGAGCTGCATTGCCCTGCTGACTCTGACCTCTTGGTGCTGGTAGCTGGAAGACTCTGTGACAGTCTGGGTCAGGAGACCCATGTCACTGAAAAGTAACCCGTCTGAAAATAAAAGATTAGTTTTGAGGTCAACGAATAACTACCTGAATACTAGTGGCAGCTCAATGAAGGTAGCAGTTATATGTGGCTGAGATAAAAAGCTCAAGGTTCAGGTTCACGGAACTTGCTTAGATTAGATTAGAGGAGAGGTGAGGGGAAATACTGATTTAATGTATCTGAGAATCATTTATGATTTACAGTTGTGAACAGTGAACACCTGACTATTTGAAGTTATTCTGATTATTAGTATCTTTTTGTACGTCTTGAGCATCTTTGCTCAAAGTCATCCCTTTCTTGCAGACATGTACCTAGGTGAAATCAGGCAGAGGTCCTTGGAAAGCTGTTGTGTGCTACAGGATACCCTGAAATGGCAAAGCAAACAAGTTAGGCCTGTATCAGTGTCTCTTTTCTAATGTAGATCAGTTTATTTCCAAAGAAAAGATTTCAAAACAACGAAAGGCTGAAAGATGTTTGATGCCAGGCAGTAAACTTTGGTAACCTTGTCTGTGAACAGGTCTTTGGAAAAGAGGCTCAAAGTTTACATAAAGCTTATATAAAAGGTCTGTGTCTATATGAAGGATGCATCCCAACTCTCTGTGAAAATGAATTGAAAGTGACCAAGTTGTAAGCAAGCAAAAAAGGTTATTCTGCTTCTTAGCTGAAATCTCCAGCTGAAACCTCAGGGATGGGATCACCTCATCCTCCTTAGGGCTAGTGGCCTAAGCATGATTTTTTTTTTTCTTCTAGTGATACCTTTTCCAGAGCAAGACTGTATAGTTGAGTTGGGATCCTGTCTATAAGATGGTATCTTGCAGTTATTTAGCCATGAGGGAACACCAAAAGTTCAGATAAATGAGTGTCTACAACTTCGGGAGTTGCTCTGCACCAGTGGACTAACTGTTAATAAGCAAGTTGCAAATGTAGGGGGAAGTGCACTGATTTCAGTGCCCGTGAAAGATGCTGGGATTTTACCTATTGTTTTTACCTAATGCATTTTACCTAATGTTAACCTTGAGATAAGGCAGTGTAATTTGCTGCAAGGTTAATTACTGCTGCTCTGATGGTGGTCTTGTTAGGTTGTGATAATTTGCTGATATGTTTGAACTGTAAAATTGGACAGAGAAGTGGAAAACTTAGAAAAGGAAAGTAGTTTAGGTGTTAGTGGAGAGCAGAATGTAGCTGGACAAAGAGAAAAGGAATTGGACATGAAATTGTGATTTTAGAGTTGAGAATAGTCCGGCTGAGCTATGAAAAATGATTAGGTGAGGAGGAGAGGAGAGTGATGCAGGGAGTCAACATGCAGAAAAAGGAACAGGAGGGAGAATGAAGAGCCAGTATGGAGGAACTGGAGTTGTCCGGGCAAGAAAATGGGACAGTGAGGGGAGATGCTGAAAAAGTGGTGAAAACTGGAAAGTTGGGATTGGGGAGAGAAGGCAAAGATGATGAGTCTTCACATATAAGGTAAGTTACAAGTAACAGAGCTGTGCTGTTAAAAGCGCTATTGAGATTTTGGTGTCAGAAATGCTCCAAATTGAAGGAATCCATTTGAAGTTATTAACTGTTGTGCTGGACTGTTGTTTCCCAGTCTTGCCACAGGATGTCACAGTTTCTCCATGCAAAGTCCCTCATAATCTACTCTGGGTGGCATGGGTGCAGCTGTTCTGTTAAATGGGAAATTATATAAAATTAATTTGGCCCTTGGGCCCTTCAAGTGTAAACACTAATTTCCATTCCCAGTGTGACCTCCACGTGTAAAAATATTATAATAAACATCTCCTTCTAGATGTGTGATTCAGAGCAGAAAATCAGCAGCACTGAATTGCCCTCTATATGGTTGGCAAGGTCCTTGCCCAGAGGGGGGCCTTCATCCCAAGCTGACAGAAGAGGTGGTGAAGGAAAACAAGGAAAAGAGGACGAGGAAGACACGGTCACTGAGGCAGTCAACAGAGGTAGTTCTCAGAAAGATGTGAGAAGTAGATAGTGGTAATCTGGTGTCCCTTTTGTCTCCTGCTGGGAGTGTAATAACACATGCTGTGATGTATTTATATGTCTGCTTCCCATGCAGATACACAGGAGGTGACAGTTTATAAATACGTGGGTATCTACTTAAATGAATTAGACATGGTGAAATACGTGTTTTGTGGATCTAACCCTTGCCTCTTTGCTTGCTATTCACCACAGTAAGTCATTGTGGAACCCTTTGCTTGTAGTTTGTGACATCTTCTGTAAAAATTGCCTTAGAGCACCATTTGTGATAAATGCAGCTTTGCCAAGGTGAGATCTTTGGTTTGTTTATTCTGTTTTTACGAAGAACTCTACCAAGAGAGGCATCTGAAGATAGAACCTCTGAAATGTAGAAGAGACAAAGATGAAACTCTTTTTTAGGAGACCTCCAGTTCTCTTGCTCTTCTTTTCCTAGTATGGCTGTTGGCAGGTTTCCTGTGCTAAAAACAATGTGCAAATGAGGATAAACTCAAAAGTCAAGGCTCAAAAAAAAAAAAAAAACAAAGCAGCAGTACTTTGTGGTCATAGTTAAAGGATGTACTCCAGAGCACACTTTCTGCAAGATTCCTTTAATGGTTTTGATTGGCATTAAAAAAAGAGCAGTCAGAGAGGAAAATGGGGAATTAAAGACATTTTCATGCTTTTGGGCAGGTTAATGACAAAAACATGAATTCAGCAATGTAGTTAGGAATTCTTAAACCTCACTTTACTTGCGTGAGTTCTGGATTTAGATTCCCAGTGATCAGGGAAAGACTGAAGCAGACATTTAATTGATATGCTGGGTTGAAGTCAGGTTTCTTGGCTAATTTCAGTAGCAGGAAATTCTTCCTTGTTCCTCCATGCTCAAATCAGTAGAAGGGATGCTACATGCTAGTTAGATCGCAAAAGGCAACATAAGAAGCTGCCTTGGTGCCCAAGGACCATCGGTTTGATTGAAGGGGGGTATTAAGTGGCTTAACAGAGATTTCACACCCTATTTCTACCTTAATATGCTTTGGGAAGTACTCATATCTCCAGAGCAATCCAGCTACTCCTTGCTTCTGGAGACCTGGATGAGGGATGTGCATACAGCTGGAACGAGATCAGAGTGTATCTGCTATCTATGAAAGATCAACTCAAGCCCTACCATCTGTTTTTGTATTTTGAAAAAAAAAAAAAAAAAAAAAAAAAATTAATAACTAATGCTTTTGCTGGAAGCTGTCTCTAAGAGTGTGGGCAAGAGATGGTGGAAAAGGGAGTGCAAGTGCAGGGAGGGGAAGAAATGAAGCAAGAACCCGCTGTGTAAGGGAGGAGCCTGAGGAGGCATAGGGGCTATTTGAGTCAGTAGAAGGATTCCAGGTGCTACTGACTTCTTGCTCTGGCAAAGCAAGAAGGTTCTTGTCAGCACCTTGCCAAAATGAGGAAGAGCCGTTTATTCTTTAAAGGGATTGAGGCCTGTTAACAGTTTGGACATGATAAATGTTTCATCCTATTTTACTCATAGGACCTGAGGAGAGGCCCTGCTGAAGTACTGATCTCCTTGATTATTTGAGCAGTGTTGCTCTTGAGGCTGCACAGGGGCAGACCAGACCAGCCTAGCCTGGACTATTGGCTCCGTCCATGTGGCTCTTCCCTTCCCCAGCTAATGCGAGGGTCAAACATGACTGGGAGTGGAGATTTTCGAAGAACATAAAGAGCCCTCAATATGAGGTCATCTCCTTCAGCAGAATTTGTTGCCTTGAAGCTATGGAATTAATGACCTTTCCCCAGAAGCTTGGGAGCTCAGTAGCTAGATTTTTACAGGCTGTGTGATGGATAGTTTGTATTAAACCCCACATTAGTTCAGCATAGCTTAACAGCTCAGGAAATGCAGAGACATGTGGTACTGCATTTACTGGATATGTCAGAAGCTACACTGCTAGCATTGGCAGCATTTTGGCTATCCGTGCTCTTCCATTGGTTGCCAAAATGCCTGGTCAAGTCTGGCTTCCAAGCAGTTGGAAAACTTTTCCAGGGAGTGAATGTGTCTGTAGACATCAAAAATCTGAGGGTGAGAGATCATTAGTGGAGGAATACTTAGAACAAATACCCAGGAATGAGGTGGGAGCTAAACGGATCCCTTTCAAGGGCTGGCAGCATTTCCTTTGTGTAAAAGTCAAGGCTGGGCTTTCTCTACATCCTAGAAATTGCCCAGCAGGCACTCAAAACTTGGAGGTAATACTATGCAGGATGCTGGTATTGAAAACCAAGGCAAAATACGCATGGGCTGGAGCTAAAGCTTTAGACGAATTATTTCTGCCATGTAGATGACTGCTGTTCCTCTGTCACTCGTGCAAAATAATTATACTCCAACTACTAATGTTTTTTAGGCAGCCACCTATGTAGATAGGCTCTTCCAAGAATCCCTTGACCTGTATGTAGAGATGCTATAGTGCTTCTTAAATTTTGATTCTTAGGTACTTGAAAGTCAAGTCCTATTGTTTTTTGGTGGGAATTAGATTCCTGAACGTCTACTATGGAAAGTTTCAGTAATGCTTGTTAGACACAGTTAAAAATCCTTCTCCTGAATTGAGAACACCAGAAATAAACAAGTGCAAGAGAATCAAGTGTTTAAAGTTTATCTTCTATGCTAAAGTGAAAGAAATGACTTGAGAGAGTCTAAATTTTCTACATCATTTTATAGCTTTATCCAGTGAGTAACAGCTATGAAGGGTCAAAACGGATGCAGAAGAATTGTAATGATATTTGCTCTTGATAAGCAACTTGCAGAGTTATACAGCATGTGTCTTGGTGCAGTATTTAAAAAGTTTAAGATTAGGGACTTAAGTGCATGGGAGAATGCAGCTACAATCAGTAACATCTCAAAAATGGAAAGACTCTCTGTACATACTCATGATTTTTTCCAGGCTTCAATTTAGCTCCTGCAGTGTTTCATGACTGTTAAACTTATTACTGTTGTGGAACTTCACATTTCATAAAACATGATCAAAAAAGCCTTGAGTAGATTGAAATGGCCAGTTTTTTATTGGCACTGACATCTGCACACCACCAGGTAGAGCAGAATTGTTAATGGCAGCATCTCTCAAGGAAAAAAAAAGATCAATGTGTGCAGTAGAAAAGAAGTTGGCTTACTCTATCACTGTTTTTCTTCAATACACAGGCAAGTGAACTTGGACTCTGAAAAAGAGCTCCTGTAACATGTCAGTATAGGCATCAGTCAGCACTTGCTTTCTGTGTGGTAGCTAATCGGAGATCATCTATATGTGGTGCTTTATATTAACAGTGGCTCAGCTGTCTGACTGCCTGGGGTCACATTCAGAGCAGTTCTGACAATTTTTTGTGGAAGTTTGCAGAAGTTTGAAAGTCTTACTCCTTCAAGTCATGAGAAGTGAGAATAAGGGAGGTTTCCTGTTTGGGAAGGATTATATAGTCAGTTTTCTTGGTTAACTCAGCAGCTACAAAACCTGAGCAGAGGACATAAAAATCTGAGTATAGCAGAACTCCCCCTTAGGTGGCTAATGTGCATCTTCTGCATGCCTGAGTTCCTTTGAAAACTGAGCATTTGTGCTTAACTGAAAGCCATGAGTCTTACTAAAGTAGGTAGACAGGTCTTTGCAGATTCATGTCTTTTGGAGTATTAGTGATGGTCTTTCAAATCCATCTATTACTAATCAGAGAGGCTGTCAGTATGGGCTTGTCTTCCTCATCCATGTTCATGTGTTGTGTTGGTATAACACACAGCTGCTTGTGTGCCAGCGTCTGGCTCTTTCCCACAGGGAAGGATGCCAATGGGACATCCCAAAATGTACGGACTCGTATGAGTATTCCCTTTGTCCAGGGGTCCAGCCACCCCAGCACTGAATTAAGCTTCAGTGTGCCTAAAATGCACACTCAACGTCAGCTGCTGCACATCCACATCATCAAAAAGCTGCCAGTGTGCTTCAAACTCGGTTATTCTTGCTTCAAATGCATACGGAATAGGGAAGTTACTCTGGGGCTGACACAAAATCCCATCTTCCTCCTTTTGTGATGTTTTCATGGAGACTGCATACTGAATTTGATGATCTGACTTTTGTGGTGTTGCATGGCAAACTCACAGTTACTAATATCTCTGGATATGCTTGTGGCAGACAGTGAAGAGGAAAACAGGGAAGTAACGCTAGTTATAATCTTAGCACAATCTGTAGAGATAGATGTGCAGGAAAAATGTGAGAAAGACATTAGGTCTTCTAAGTTTATGCAAAAGGAAGCACTGATGTCCATTTATTTTGTGCATGCACATCCAGATTTCACTGGAAAAGTCATACATTACTGGAAGTAGTGTCTCACCTGTATGATTAAAAAAATGGTTTCTTAGCTAATGTAAGTCATGGTGACAATGCTTGAAATTCATTTTGCAGCAAATTTGACAGGGACAGCAGTTTTTCTGTTCTGCCTCTTGTTATCCAGGGATTACCATCTTTACTGTGGCGAGGTTGGCCATAGAGTCTTGGTCTCGCCATGAGATTTTCAAATCCCTGCAATGCTGTTGGCAAAGTCCCACAATTTCAGAGACAGCAGTTATTTTTCTAAAATGAAAAGCGACTGCAGTCTGCAAACTACTTTCCATCTCTGGTTTTTAACAGTCTGAAGATTTGACAAAAGATGATCTGTTGTTTACCAGCCCCTAGGATACTGAAAACAGGCAGAAATGCTTTAAAAGTGATTTTGATTCTATTGTTTGTTCAAGGTCTTGTTTCCAGAACTGAAGGAGTTGCATCCTGTCTCCTTACAGCCCTCCCTGATGATCTCAGAGGACAGAAGGATCCAGTGCTGTGGTGCAGAATGCCTACGTACAAACATCATGCCATGGTCATGAAACAATGGTGTGGAAGAATGGCCTGGAAGAGGAGAAACTTAAGAGAAAACCTAGGGCCTAACAGAAGTTTTGGCATTACAGTAGCTTGCCTCGGGTGATACACATCCAGGATGTGTGGAATCTACCTCCACAATTCCCTTGGCAACACAATCTGCCCTCCTAGCACACACTGATAAGAGCAAACAAAGAGTGGAGCAGAATGGAGACACCATGGTCAAACTTTGCTGGCTTCCCTGTGGAGGGGATAATCTGATGTTGCCGTGCAGATGACGAAGACACTGCGGCCAAACTCTGTTGCACTCCCTGCAGAGGTGGTAGCCTGGTGGTACCATACAGCTGATGAGCCACATAGTGTGATGTCTGGTGCTGGGCCAACAATGGTGGCAGATCAGTCCCTTCTGATAGACTTTGCTCAAACTTCTTCTCCTTCTGATCTCATTATAACACCAATACACAACCCCATTTCACTGAGCATGCTGTCTAGATTAACTTGGGAGACTTTTTTAAATCAATGAATAACAAAAGCAAATATGACTAGAGTCCAAGAATAGACATTATGGGGAAGATACCAAAATACCTTCAAATCTGTATCACTACTCAGATTTTCCATAGCACCGTTCACATACATATATTATGTATATCAGAAGTGCGAGAAACCTGGAAAGGCCCAGATTACGTCAGGCTACTAATTTCAAATGATGTTTTTAGGGACTTACCCTTCAAAACAGTAGCGATGAGCATAAATATATTATTGGGATTCCTTGCAAAGTCCAGCCACTTGAAGCTCTCTAACAGATAAGCTTTTTTTTTTTTTTTTTTTTTTTTTTTGGATAACGATGAAGTTCCAGGGATGTGTTCATGGGAGTGACTATGCTCAGCCTTTTGTGAAGTGGCTGCCTGCGATGCTAGTATAACGCTCACACATTTTGAGTCTGTATGTTGTTTAATTCTGAAGAAAGACTGTATAGAGAAAACAATCCATAAACCCATGGACAGTCTATCCTCCATGTAGCCCACTGTTTCTCTAAACCCAGAGCTGTAGATGTGCAGTGCTCTCTGTATTCCCGATGCTCTCACATGTGGCACCAAGCTAAGTGATGTGGTAGATTGGAGATGTTTTTATTCACTATCTTCTTCAGAATGGGTGCTGTTTTCACTGTATCACCTTTCTTGGGTGCTGGATCTGACAATTTGCCGTCAGTCTCAGCTCAGAAGCCTGCCCTAAGTCATCCCTCTTTGGTAAATAAGCACATTCATTCCACATACACTCTTATTCAGCAGGCAGAGGATGGGGCGGAAGCACCCATATAAGGACACACCTGCGTGTGTGGTACAGGGTCAGAAGAGAAATGGTTGTGCACCTCCCCTCTGTGCTGTGCTCCAAAGTGCAATCAGCATGTTAATCAGTGTGTTAACTGCACTTGCTTTAATGGCACTTTGCTCCCTCCTTCCCCTCCAACACTATTCCCCCGTTCCCCAGTTAGTGACACCTTCTTCCATGGTAATTCTCTCATAAACTGTAACCATGCAGGCATGGCAAAAATAACTGTACCCCTCCTTAATCTCCAGCTTTTGAAAGCTGGTAGAATGAAAAAGGAGTGCTTCTCACAGGCATGCTTAGTTTCCAAAGGCAATACTCTGCAGAGAATGCAAGAAGTAGGCTAAGTTTTACCCTCCTTCTCTTGTTATTCCACCACTCTGGCAGGAGTATGCAGACTTGGAACTTCCTACACCCCCCACACCTTTTTTTTTTTTTTTTTTAAATCAGAGGCTTTCCTTCAGATTTTTTGTTGTTATCACGAACTCCAAGCCTTGAAGAAGTGGAAAAGACTCTAGGAAGACAAAGCCTAACAATAATTGGAAGGGAAAAGCATGCTTAAAATATTAACACAATAATATGGGATGATACACGTGCGTAGATCAACTTGCGCAGTTTTGCCAGACAGAAAGGAATCACTGGGGAAAGGCTACTGATCTGAGATCAACGGATAACTAAATAGGTGACTGACTAGGTGGGTGAGTGTTCAGAGGTGGGATGGCAATGCGCGCGCTAGCTCCACAGGATCTGTGTTTTAAAGAGCTGCACTGACAGGACTGACACTGCCACATTGGTGTTTCGACTCTGAAAATGGGACAACCTCATGATGAAAACGAGCAATTTGGCACTTCTGGAAAAGTTACTTTTTTCTGCTCTGTGAGGATCTGAGAAGAATTCCTCACGTCTCTTTTCCTCACGCAGACAGAAAGCTTCGGTGGTCCTGGCATTTGTCCTGGTGCTCCAGAGAAAAGAGCAAACTCTCCCAAGAGAATCATCTCACTTGACATATAGGAAGGGTGAAGGCTCACAACAGCATTATCATTCTGCCTTGTTGAGAGCTTTTTTGAGGAAGAAAGGGGACGGGGAGTAAGATTGCACGGTATTCCGTGTTCACAGCACAGGACCTTTCCAGTGTTTTATCTGACTGGAGCGTTCACAACCGCAGTTACTGCCCTGCTGCCGAGCTCTGCTGAGGCAGACGGCGGGAAACCTCTCCGCTGGCAGCGACTGGTAACTACTTTTTCATAGCAGAGCAGGGGAAAACAGGAGGAACATTCGTCCTTTTAGCCAGAAATTACTCACACTCCTGGAACATGGCGCACGGCCCGCGCCCTTGGCCCGCCCTTGGCCC
>JAWLRI010000031.1:6703629-6789285 GCA_034781795.1 Crypturellus tataupa
GGCCGCCGTAGCCGCCGCCATGTCGAGCGTGGCGGCCGCCAGCTGCGACGCGCCGGGCGCGGGGGAGCCGCGCGCGGACAAGAAGCCGCTGAAGCCCTGCTGCGCCTGCCCCGAGACCAAGAAGGCCCGGGATCTCTGGTGAGCCGGCCGGCCTCCCACCCCCAGGGTGACGGGGAGTCTCTAAATATTATTATTTTGCTTTACAGTTGGCACAAGTGTTTTCTGTTAGCTGACCTAATAGCAGACACTAGTTTTCCTCAAAGCGAGGTGCGAGCATCTAGTTAAAAAGGCAGGGCCTTCTCCGGAAAGGGTGGCGAGGAGGAAACCATAGGTCAGGTGGAGTTTTCCTGAGCAACCGGCACCTCTGGCCACACTTACTGTGATGAGAACGAGGTAATGGGGAGAAAAATGTATCATTTTATTTGTTCACACTTCAGTAACTTTTCTTGGGAGTGAAAATAGTGGTAGATGAGGCTCGATGAGCAGTGTGACCTGCCTGTTGCAGCATGGTGGAGCTGCCGTCGCAGGGGATGTGACGCGCTCTGCAAGCAAATGCCAGTGTGGGATCTCCTGTCCAGGTCTTGACAGGCTTCGCAACTAACGGAATATGTGTTTGATGTTTGGAAATATGCGTGACACGAAAAATCACTCGATGAAGCCTCTTTCCTTCCCCGCAGCATGATTTGAAATTTGCTGCTGACAAGATCGATGTGCTGGATGTAGCAAGGTGGCAGTTCCCCATAATAGTCCAGGTCTGGACTTGCTGTGAATAGATGCTGGTTTTTTTGTTAGTATTTCTCTTATTGATCTAATTGGAGTTTTAAGAGTGCTTTGCTACAGGTTTGGGCACCCTGTTGAGACAGTATTCTCCTTTTCTTTAACTGTGTTGCCCTTGACAAGGTAGGCAAAAAGGAGCCCAATAAAAGCTGTTGGAAATGACCAAAAGAGCCTAAGTTTTTTGCCTTTGACTAATAATGACATTTTGTTGTTGAACCCTGGAAATATTTTTGTTTTGCAGCATTGTTGAGAAGGGTGAAGAAAACTGTGGACACCTTATTGAAGCTCACAAGGAGTGTATGAGAGCTCTGGGCTTCAAGATATGAGTGAGTGGGACTGTGAATGTGGTAAGTATGGACGTCAGAAATATGCTCATTACTTGATCTATGCTTCTGAAGATCCCTGGCATCTGAATGGATGCTGCTGGAAAACCTGGAGTACCGTCCATGACGGGAAAGACGTCTTAAGAGGGGGAAGAGAAAGCAAACCATGTGGTCATTGATTAACTACCGCTTGCTATGTGAGGCAGGTGAAGTCTTCGAGAAATATATAGTCTTCGTAAGCAGCTTCTCAGAAAGAAGAGTATGAATCTGCCACCGCTTAATAAGTATGACTTTAGGTTTTTAATGGTTAGGACAGTGGTCGTGTTGGTTCGTTTTGAAACATAAAAGCTAAAAAAGGAGAGAGAAGAAAATCTTTCCCTCACTGGAAAGGTGCCTCTCACATTATGTACTCCTGGTGTTCAGAAAGAAATTCTGGAAGCCTGTCTAAGAGTAAACTCAAGCTGTTTGTATACAACGCTTGGTTGCCTTGGGAATGCTGTACTGTCCCTTGATACCTTGTAGAAATCCATGTTTATGAAGCTCTTTGTCCCCTCTCTTCCAGGTGATGTCTGCTGTGTGACTGATGTTCTGGAAAGCTGAAAAGTTTTATATTATTTCGGCAAGCCGTTTCAAAGGATGGAACATGAATATAGAACCTATTTATAAGGAAGATCCAATGTTATACCCTGTATCACATCTTTGGCTTTTCCACTCTTAGTTCTCGACTGCTGATATAGAAAATATATTTTTTTCCGCCTAATAAAAATCCAAAAATGACCAGTTGTCCTGACCTCTGTTTCTTTTAAAGAATAAAATGGCAGTATCCTCCTTTCAAACAGTGTGCTCTAGGAAGGGAGAGAATGAGAAAAGCTTCTTTCTTCACTGAAGGGAGAATAGAGATTACTGAGCTTTGTTGTTGAACAGATGGGGCTTCAGTGAGTTTTCCCTCTGATGTAAAATGAGAAATCATGTTGGTGATGTAATTAAAAAGCGTGGCACTGTCTGTGACTTGGATGTAACTGTATTTGTACAAAGATAACTGCACTCTTAGGAATGGAGGTTTCCCTAGTGTCAAAACTGGATTTACTTTGCCTTATTCTTACTTGAAATGATACTAGTAGCACAATTTCACACTAGGTTCCAAGCTTCATTCTTTATAATGGAAAGCTTAAAAACTTGCTATGTTAAGCCTAAGTTCTTTTCAAATGAAAAGAAGTAGAAGAATGGAGATGTATGTTCGTGCAAGTCACTTCTCTAAGAGCAGTTTTGATGCCATTTTTTCTTGTATTGTGCTTGCAGCAATTGGGGTTTTGTTTTTTGCTTTTTTTCCTTGCATATTGGATTCAAGAGGAAGTAGCTGCTAGTGGCTTCTGCTGCCTTATCAGTGAAAAGTGCCACTGGTGGGGTTTATTATGCATGTATGGCTCTGTTTCATGCTATGTCTCTGTAAGGCTTTTAAGGTTCATTTTTTTGCCAATCATTTTTGTTTAAGATGATGTCTTAAACAAGATGGTGTGAGGGATTGAAGCTGTTGCAGGGACTGAAGCACAGACCTTAGGAGCGGCTGAGGGAGCTGAGGCTATTTAGTCTGGAGAAGAGGAGGCTCAGGGGAGACCTTATCGCTCTCTGCAACTGCTTGAAAGGAGGCTGTCGTGAGGCAGGGATCAGTCTCCTCCAGGACAAGAGGACTCAAGTTCTGCCAGAGGAGATTCAGGTTAGACATTAGGAAGAATTTCTTCATGGAAAGAGTGGGAAAACCCAGGGAAGTGGTGGACTCACCATCATCTATTGTTGAATTTAGTGACATTTGAGCTTTTGAGATGAAGAGGATGTTGAGAGGCCTTGGGGCAGCATGTGTGTTAGGTATGAGCCTGAAAGTTGTGCTGCAAAGAGTAGGGCAGAGGGTGGCAGTGGTCAAGTGAGAGGGGAGTTAGTTAAATGAGGATGAGTAAAGAAAAAAAACATCTCTGTACAAATAAACATAGATTCCCTAAGCCTAAGAAATAGGACATCCAGCCCTACATGAACGTAAGATCATAGTAGATATTTTAGAAATGCTTTAGAAGAAAGGTGATCAATGGGATGCTGGGATACCAGTGTATAGCAGGTAATGAAGAGATACTGGGCAGCTACAAACTTAAAAACAACAGGAAAAAAACTAGTGAAACTAGATTACTTTTTGAGACTTTATTACTACAGAATTCCTACTGTAGGAATACTAGTGTATTCAAGGTCTAGTTGTTTGATTTTTATTTACTCCATGTTACTGCATACCTGATGAAGCTGGTGACAGATTCTGTCTTGTGCAGGGTGATCAAAGATGCTGTGAAGGCATGAAATGCATCAGTAGCAAGAAACTTGACTAATCTCTACAGCAGTAGTTCACTTAAGGAAAGGAGATGTCATTTTGTCCTTTTCTGCTTCTCCATGAACATTTAGAGCAGGCTTTAGACCTCTCCCATCTTTGTAAAGCCAATAAGACTCTGAATCTGCAGATTTCATTAGTGTGTGAGTAAAAGCTGAGTGCAGTTCCCTTCATTTTTGATTTTTAGTTCTAATCAATAATGCACTATATAACAAATGAGAAAGGAAGTGTTATTATGCCCTCTCTGACTTTAAGCCATCAAGATCTTAGTGTCCTCAATGCAGGTTATCACGCTAGTTTTCACTTTTGGTATCACTAATGACCTTGCAGACTTCCTGAGGGTGCTCAAAATAACCAGCCATGTAGTTACTGTGGGATCTAGGACTGCTAATCTCCTGGTACCTGGCTATTCTCAAAGATACAGGGTAATGCCAAGTATGCCAATTGATTTGCTAAGCACAAGGCAGGCCGTGCCTAGATGGCATCAGTGCATGCAACTTAAATATTAAGTGCCACTGGCAGAATTCATTATATGTGTGAAGCTTAACACAGTGGAAAACCTCACAGAAAGACTTAAAAAATGGGAAAGATTGTTCATATGGATAAGTTAAACTAGTGCAGTAGAGTAACTGTTTATGCACTATCTCAATGCTGAAGTCCTTGGACTTCCTTTTTTCTTTTCATGGGCTCATTTTGTTGCAATATCTGTATGTCTGTCTTTTTTTTTTTTTTTTCCTTCTTCTCTCTCCAGTGATGTCTTTTAAAGCTGCTCAAGTGTTTTGCACGTACTTGCTCTCCTGAGCCCAAATCATTTGACCCCTGCTATCTTCCCTTCTAATATTTATGTGGCTTCCTTTGAACTGGTGCTAGCCTATGTGCTCTCGTTCCAGGTGAAGCCCTGCAATCCTGCGGATGGAAGGCATGTATTCTAATGCTAGCTAAACTAGGATTAGAAATAACTCGTATGGAAAATTCAGAAAGCTCTTTGAATTCTTGCTGTAGGGAAACCTCAACCTGCTACTTAATGAAGATGGTCTATGTGGCCGCTGTACTCTCAAGGGATAAAGTAAGATCCTCGAAGAATCCTTGATCCTGAGCTTTGGTAGTTCCAACATTACTTCCATAAATAAACTGGGCCACCTAAACTAATGACTGATATGTACTTGGTCTACTTTTCGAAAAGCTGTGACGTTTTCTGCCAACATCTCAGACCTAGCAGCAAAGCTCTGTGGTTATAATGAGAACTTTGTGCTGTTACTGCTGTGCGATTAAAGCCTTCTGTTCATCTTCCTCACTGAAAGGAATTACTCGGCATATTTGAAGGCTGCGGTTAGTGGATCACAAAGCGCATTTCTATACGCTACCAACTTACCAGTGAGCCTCCTGCTCGTGGGAACATGTGGGCATGCACCACCACCTACAGCTCCTCTCTTTGGTCTACTTGCTAAAGAAAAAATTGCTAATCTTTACACTTTATAGCCTTGAGACAGTGACTGGGCAAGATCCCCAAAAATTCTTTGGGATTTCCTTAATACAGCCAAAGCTCTACTCCTCACAGGTCACTCTACCGTGGCTGACACAGATTAATACTTGAAGCAACCACAACAGCTTTAGCTCTCCTACACATTTGGGGTTTTCCATTCTGTATCTTCAGTATTTCAGAGGCTTTGAATTATGATTAGTTAGTTATTATTTTATTCTCTTCCTGACTTCCTCTCTTCCTCCTTGCCTGTGGTTGCACCAAGATCAAGAATTAGAGGGCATAACTGAAAATAAAGGAATTCACACTCTGAAACATACTACATGCAACCTTAAAGACTGCAGTTACTGATACTGCTGTTCTTTTCTTGGTAAGATGTACTCTGGATAGTACCAAATTAAGCACTTTCTTTATCCTACTGAATTGTTAATGTGGTGTTTCCAACTATCTGCTAGTTCATGAATTGCCCAAACTGAGGAGTGAAATTAGTAAAATATTTTGTCACTTCATTATCTCAAGACTTTGGATAGTACAGAAAATGGGGGAGAAACTATGGCCTGAGGCTATATGCAGAAACAAAATCTGAAATGAGGCAAAGGAAATGCTGTAAAGCATTTTACAAATTATGCTGAAGCTGGGCTGTGAAGTGGTACCTCTTATTCAAGTGTAGTAGATTATACTTGGCAGTAATATTACTGCAACTTTGCCTTTCAGAGTTCTTCCCTTAATGTAGTTCAACAGTTCAGATGCTTTGCTTTTTGTCTTGCATATCTTATGAAGATGATCTTATTACCTTTCTGAAAAGCATTCCCAATCTTTCTATTGGAACCTCCTCATCAGCACAGGTAAAGTGCTTTATTAGCCATTTATATTGATGTCAGTCTGTCCAGAAAGAGGTTCCATTATAATATTGATTTTTTTTTGGTATGCCTAAATGTAGATAAGCTATTGTTGGGACTACCTGGCAAGTAAATGGCAAAGGTAGAAGCAGAACTTCACTGCTTGAGTCATAGGAGTGATTTCCTCACTTAAATGTGGGATCACTGAACACAAGGTTCCCACTTTCATTTCAGCCATAGCAGAAAGCATCTTTTGGAGTGAACTGAATTCTCTAATCTTAATTTGTGTAGCTTCCTTACTTTATGGAAATCCTTCAAAACAGCATTGCCTGTGATACTCTTAGACCAGTACTATTCAGTGTCCCACACAGAGCAATCATTGCAGAGATTGGTTGTACAGTCCAAGGCCATGACTAATTTTTTCTTTTTAAGGTTACCCTTAAATATTACTTTAGCCTCTTTCAGTAGATGTTGTTGTTCCAGAACACTATTAGTAGAAGAGCTGATTGTGTTATCTTAAGTGAATGGTGCCAATGGGAATGGTATGCAAGGCAGGGCAGCTGCAAGTTCATCCTGAAACACAACCAGTCTTGAAATCCTATCTCTATTCCACTGACCCATGCAGGCTGACTTCATACTCTTGACTGACCACACAAGTTGTGTCAATGCCCAAAATGTAGCTACTTCCTGGCAGCTGGGCAGATTCTGCCTTTACGGCTGATGGCATTTTACTAGAAGCAGGAGAAGAGTTACTCTGTTTTGCAGTTCAATGGCAGGCCCTGTGAGAACCAAGGTGAATGTGCCAGGATCATTAATACTTCTCTATCTACCTTTTCACTAGAAAAGTGCAAAAATCTATAGCACTGATGGCTTCTTTCTCCTGCTCTATGGCACACTACATTTTAAAAAATATATTTTATTTTATTTTTTTAGAAGGAGACTTTTATTAGAGCTTTCTTGGCTGATTGAGGTTGTTGGGAATGTGCTGCAGCCTTAAAGTACCTTGGTTGGTAGAGTAGTGGTTCTGTGCAACCTTTTCCCTTAGGTACCTTTTCCATGCCTGACTGTGGAGCACTGAACAAAACTGGTCCTTCTTGTGCTTGTATTCTACATCACCTGATCTAGAGGTGTTTGAATTTTCTCTTTAAATTAATTGAAAGCCCAGACTGTTTCTAAATAACTATTATAAATAAATGATGCTGTGTTTTCCAAAGAGTTAGCCTTCTGCCAACATCAAGTAATACCAGCCCAATCTATTTTTTTTTCTCCTCATAGCACTATCAGAATTGCTGCTTTTTGTTTTTATGGAGATGCAAACAGAAGACCTGCCTGAGGTGCCCCATCCCGGCCCAATATCCTTTCTTCTGTGTAAGAGATGAAAAAGGAACTTTTCCACAATGTGTTATCCATGGGATAAGAGAATCCTCCTTTGATGAAACTTTCCCAGCAAAACACACTTTAACGTGTTATGCTCCTGGGCTTTATAGGCAGAATAATGTTGTCTTCCTGATAGATGTAGCTGTGTCCTAAAGGCTCATTAACTTTGTCTCTTATGCTCACAAGTGCTATCCTATGCTGAATTCTACCTTGCATCCCTTGGTCTAAAGCGTACCATAAAATAGGGCTGCCACTTTCTGTGCAGGGGGACTGTGCTTATAGACTGACATTGGGAAAATATTTCCCCAAGAACCACTCTCCCTTTTTTTGCTAAGTTCCTGCCATCCCTGCTAGTTACAGTTCAAGAGGGAGATGACCTTTTTCCTCTTTTTGTGCTGGATGAAAGAGAGAAGAGCAGCATGCAACCCTGCACGTGGTTGAAGCCCCTAGCGATAGACTTGCTGTTTTCCCTTTCTCCTCTTTGCACTGCGCTGAGCTTATCTGGGCGTCTGAGTTATGTTAAGTAGCGGGTGCGTGCCTGTTCTCTATTCTCCTCGCTGCTTTTGCTCCTTGGATTTCAATTCCAAACATGGTTATCCAGTTGGGGTCTCTCTGCTTTCCGTTGCCAAGTGATATACATTCCAAATTCAACACAAGCGCCCTCTGCTCTGCTCCCCTCCCCGCCCTGCTGGCTCTCACAGGCTCCGTTTTCACTGCCAGAGAGCTGGCGAGAGAGACAGTGCAACAAGATCTCTACCCAGTCCTCTCCTCTTTGAGTTTTCTAGCTAATGGCCTCCGCGCTCGCTCTAAACAACCTTCTTGGTCTTGTTTTTGCCAGCTTTCCTCAGTACTGCCAGGGCTAACGTGGGGGCCAGCCGCAAGTTTTTGATCCGTAAAGAGGAAAAGCAAATCTTTTGGATTTGTCCGGAGGCACTTCACTGCTGCTGTGGGACCGGCTGGCTGGCGCTCGAGAGGAGGAGGAGGAAGAGCTTCCTGGAGGCTCTGCTTTCCGATATCCGCAGGCTTTTTGTATGACAATCCATCTTTAAAGCAGGACGGAGAGGGAGGGTGGGGTGTTGGGCAGGATGAGTAGAAGCAGCCTCTCCTGGGACCAGGCCGTTCTCCAGCCCCTGGCATGCGATGCCTGGAAGGAGTACACAGAGGGAGCAGCCTACCACCTGGCCAGCTGCATTGTGCTCTTAGGGTACATGGGGGGAAGTGGCATCTTTGGCTCCTTCTATATCTTTGGCCTACTGGCCCCAGGCTACTTCTGCTACGCTCTGTGGGGCTGGCTGAGTGCCTGTGGGCTGGACATCTTCATCTGGAATATGCTGCTTGTCCTAGTCTGCTTGCTTCAGCTGGCTCACCTGACTTACCGGCTCCGCAAAGACATCATCCCAGAAGAGTTTGACCTTCTGTACAAGACCATGTACCTGCCCTTGCAGGTGCCCCTTGAAGTCTACAAAGAAGTTGTGAAGTGCTGCGAAGAACAAGTCCAGTCATTAGTCAGAGACCAGCATTACGCAGTGGAGAGCAAGACGCCCATCGACCGCCTCTCGCTGCTGCTATCTGGCAGGTAAAGTCCTCCCTGCTTCTGGACAGTTTGATGGCAAAGCGGTGTGGCTTGTTCTTCTGTGCATTAATCTTTGTCCCTCTGTATAAGTGGGTGGTGATGATTTCCTCCCTCTAAAAGGGTTTTGAGATGGGGATGAGTTTTGTTTTGTTATCTGGGGGTAGTCTTTTAAAGTTTGAATATTTCACGGTTAATCAAATTTTATACAGTGAAGCTGCCAGCTGAAGCCTTGCTTGTGGTACTGTTGGGGAATTCTTAACTCTTTTTCTGTCATTTTAAAGTGATGTTATTTTTGACAGAAGAGGACCTGAAGAGATTGTTTTTTAAGGCAGGAAGATGTGCCTAAACCTATGGTCTCTGTGGGTACTGCACACATCTCTGTGATACGAATGTGGGAATGAACCCTCTATTCCTAGGGCTTGGAAACTTTTGACTTTGATGGTCATTTCATTAAGAAGAGCTCTCCTGTGATGGATCTTACCTTACTGTGTCTCTTTCTTTCCCTGTGCTCTCATCCATTCACGTTGTTCCTTCCTCTGCATTATCAAGGAGAACCCTATAGACCTGTACGTGGTCGCAGCTTGTGCACTGCAAGCACTGTTCAGTTGCCGTTCATTTAGTGGGGGTTTGATGACTGAGTGAACTGTGTTAATGAAGTACACACTTTTGTTCATTTGAGCTCCAGTGGCTGGCAGAGATCTGTGCTTCTATGAGCTTATCTCTTTTCCAGTTTACCAAATCAAAGTACAGAAAGATAGTACTGATACTTGTTTTCCACCTGTTGCCAGAGACTTGTCATTGACATCAATTGGGAGTGGGAAAGGAGAGAGACCGGTGAATGAGAATGATGTTAAACCTAAGGAGATGGTTCTCACAAGGATTTATCTTTTGGAAGACAAACTCAGTGTTGCCTGGATCTCATGTCTTTTACTGCTGTGGTCCATCCTCCCTGGTAGGAGTGCGGGTGTGTAAAGAAGAAAGGTTGTCTTGCCTTTTCTTGATGCTTACGCCTTTACTACCTTATGTAGGATTTGTTAAAAGCATCCTGGGACTACTGTCCAATGCCAAATGCCAAAAGGCAGAAGCAAACCCTTTGCTAACAACCCATCTCTGGTGATCTTGAAGCACTTCTTAAATAACAACTTTAAAAGACAACTTCTGTAGATGGCTACCTGAACATACCCAGCCCAATGACTGAGTACTCAAAAAATGCTAGTTAATTCAAGACTGATGGTTCAGGGTGCTTGTACAGCTCTCCTGGTATGAGAATTCAGATCTTCTCTCCTTTGAGTTTTGTTTTTCTTTATTTTTTTAGAAAGGAAAAAATGAAGCCTAAAGAGGAGAAATATAAAATTCATTGCAGGAAAAGAGTGAGGAGTCACAGCTCGAACCTCAGGTCTCTATTCTGTTCACATCATGTTCTTGCCTTGCATCTTCGGCTTAAGACTATGCTGGGACTAGAAAAAGTAGTTGCTATCTGAGTAAAGCAGATCTGAGCACTTGCCAGCCTCCTTGTTTACACTATCTGAAGAAGAGCTAATCCCCTAAGAAACTGCTGCAGAAGGAAGTTGGGTACATGTGTTTCCATTAGGTGTCTTTTCCTTCACCAAGCAGCTGTGCTGAGCAGCTTCCTCTGTTGTGTACCTTATCTGTAAATACCACTAGTGGGAAAGTTTGTGCTGTCTTACCTCAGCCTGAATGCCCTGATGTTTCTCTGGGGACATGGAAGTGCTGTAGCACCCAGCCAGTGCTGGAGGGGCAGTTCTGTTCACTTTTGTAGTGGAAAATATGCTCTGAAGAGATGGGTTTGGATTTGTATTTCCTGGTACCCTATCTACTGCCTTGCAATGAGCTTGTGAAATCCTTGCAGACTCAGCAGAGCATTGCTTCTCTTAATAAACTGCTCTCCCTTTAAACCGAAAAGAATCAAAGCCTGGATCAAAAAGCCTACCTTGCAACCCTCTGACTTACTAACAGTGAATGGAGCCTTATGATTCCTGAAGGCTAGAACTGCCTTTGTGCATCGTGCAGCTGGGAAACATAGGCACAGGGGAGCAAGAGGCCCCAGATCACACAGCATTGTGATGGTGTAGAGTCAGAAATGGATCTCTCATTCCTCAGAGTGCAAAATTTCCTGCCACAGCCTCAGCTCTTCCTCTCTGTTGCACAGCAGAGCTCAGCGCAAGATTGACCTTGACATTGCCAGGCAATTGCAGCAAAAATAGGAGAAATGGATACTTGGAAGGCAAAGAGGCCTAAAGAGATTGAATGGCAGCAAACCATGACCTTGCAGCATGATGTGCCAGGAAGGCTGGTCAGTGTCATTTTGGAGATTCTGGGTGTAGAGGCTTCCCAGCACTGAGGCAGTGTATTTCTATCCCATCTCCCCCAAATATGAGGAGAGGAGGAATAGGTAAGTACAAAGAGCAATGAGAAGCTCTGGTTCCTGAGCAAGCACTGCACCTGTGAGGGCTTTTCTCTCTCTCTCTTTTTTTTTTTTTTTTTGTAAGAAACATAGAAAGAATAGGGGAGAAGGCTGTTGACCTCCATGAAGATGGTTCCCCACAAAGAAAGGAGGGACAACCCCATAGACTGAAGCATTTGCAGATACCCTTGAGGGTATGTACCAGATGGGGAGAAGGCCTTTCCTCCCTGCCAGGGACAGGCTGCCTGCATATTTGGTGAGCCGTTCAGGTTCATGCAACATCTGTATTTGGTGAGCTGTTTAGGTTCATGCGACATCTATTTTGTGGCTTAAGGCTGTGTCTCATCTCTCTGCAGGATCCGAGTGAGCCAGGATGGACAATTCCTGCACTATATATTTCCATATCAGTTCTTGGACTCTCCAGAATGGGAATCGCTGCGACCCTCTGAGGAAGGAACTTTCCAGGTAACTCTGTGCAATTGCCTTGGCTCTGTAGTAGCCTAGGCTTGTTCCTTACAACTCTCTCATACTTATATTCATGTGTTTGCCCTGTGGGCTAGAGGGAAGCATCAATTCATGATCAGGATAGCAGCACTGGCAAAATATGACAGTGATGTAAATCCCTAAATATCCCATTCCACACAGAAGTTTCCAATGAAGATGTGTTTGGGGTGAAGAAGTAGAAAGGATGATTCATGTCTGCATATGTTTTTTTCTGAGTGCAAGAGTCCCTTCTTTAGAGGTCAGACTAATTCTTATTTGCAGCAACTGAAAAACATGGTTTTGCCCTGGCTGTCAACACCAAGTATTTGTTTGACTTTTCTGCTGGAAGAGATTACTCAAGGCCACATCTTTCTGCCTTTAACTCATAAACCAGGATAGGCTGATCCCTATCAGGATATGAATCTAGAATATGCCAGTTAGGGCATATAAGGAGGGATTTTGCTAATCATTTGAGAACATGGGACAATCATGAGGGAATTATGGTGTTTTCTTATGAGGGCAGCCAAGTTCAGACTTGGTTAAAATAGGGCAGCTCTCAGAATATGCATTGCTCGGCTCTGAACTTCTCCCTTGTGCTATGAGAGGATTCACGGCAGTAACTCCTGGGGGTTATACCAATGATTATGGTTTTGCAAGAAGAACTTTGCAGCTGCTGACTGACCTTGTGAATGAGGCACAGAGCTACAATGTGCAAGGAGGCAGGCAACAGAAACTGGGATGTAATGCCAAGCTAACAGGGCAGATGAAGGCAGAAATAGTATAACTGTGATGGTGGTGGTGGTGGTGCCCCATGCACAGCTCTGCAGCCCAGGGGCAAATTGCTGCTAGCTCCCAGGTTCCACAAGAGTCAAGCAGAAGTAATATCTGCCTAGTGCTTCTTGGGGGATAATACTCCCTCTCTGAGGAAGGAGATGGCTGGATGGGTAACATGCAACCTGCAAGATTGTCTCCAATGTTTTCAATTGTAATTTCTGCGGAATTGAATGTTTCCAGACCTTTGGAGTGTCTTTATGTGTGTTGTGTAAGACAGCTTCAGAACAAGCTGGTGCTGGGGCTACAGCAGAGTCCTGCAAAGAACCCCTGCTGAATGAGATGCAACTGGTCAGGGAGATCAGTCAAGCCGGGCACCAGAAAAGGAGGAAGGGGTCCTAGGTGGTGGGAAGACAGGCAATAAGTTGGAAATGCCACAAACCCAGGTCTGCTCACTTAGGAGCATGAGCAAAGAGCAGGCTGTGTGAGATTGGCATTCATTAAATGAGACGTGACAAGTCCATGTTCCTGTCAGGGCGTTATTTTTGACAGCCATGCTTAGTTATGGTGATGTGCTGCTTTTGGCAACTGTTCAACCCATCAGTTCCTCTTATATGAGTGGTTAATAAAACTCTGTTGTTTTTCTCAATCCCAACACCAAAATTGTTTGGGTAAAGAAAGCATGTTTGATTCGAGGACTTTGTTGTAGGAAAGCAGGGAAGAGTTTTCTTCTTCAAGTACTCCTTATGGCTCAACCTCCTGGGTTAAGCAGCTTCAGTTCTGAGCCTAGCGAAAAATGGCAAAAGTCCAACTCATTCCATAAGACAATCCCATTTCCTTATGCTTTCTGCTTTAGTTGTTTTGTCTTCCAACAAAATTGCTACTTCCCAGTATCTGGAGGAGCTGGGTTACATGACTGGCACTCTTTCACCCAGAAGACTGAATTATGAGCTCTGATGCAAGACAGGAGTATGTGTGTCAGGGGGCATTCACAAGTGAATTCTGTCCTGCTGCCCTGGTTAATGGAGAGGTTTTGGTTTTACATTCTGCTTTACTTATCTCTTGTAAGAAGCAGATTGTTGCCAGACACTGGTTTGGAAAATGAGAATCTGGTCATTCAAATTTCTGTGTGATCCTTACTCACTCTCACCTCGACCTGGGAAAGTTGTCAGGTTTTCACTCTTATATTTCTTTCATAAGGCAGCTGCTTGCAATGGCTGTGGCATTAAATATCAAACCCAAGGACACACACTTGTAGCCAAGCCGCGTTTAGCTTCACAGTGGCCTTCTGCCATGGTGTCTGGCCAAGGAGACCCCTGCATAGAGAGTGAAAGGGAGCCCCCAGGGTATTTTGGCTGTATCACTTGTTTGCATTCTAGTGTCTTCATTACACTTCTCTGGCCCAAGGCAGTCTGATTCTTCATATGCTTATCTTATGGTTTGTTTTTTATTATTATATTTCAACCCCCAGACATATACTGTATATGATTTTTTAAATTATTATCCTTAGCCTAATCTTAGGGCTAGGGAAAATAGCCTTTGATGTTGGTAAAACCCAAAGAAAAATGAATCTACCTAATGAAACTTCTAATAGCCTGAGATGGACCATGTTGGATTATTATGTCTGACGTCCGCTAATTTTCCATTCCCTCTCTACATGCAAACATGGTTAAAAGCTGCTTATGACAGTCTCTTGCTAAACTGCCTTGTGCTGCTGTGCATTGCTAAATCCTGTTGTGCCCTACAGCACCTGTGAGAGCTGGTGAGAAAGAATGTCCCTCCAGGGAAAGAAAAAGCAACCCTACCAGGTGGTACTTCCCATGCCCCAGACCGTCTCAAAACTCGAGGTGGTGTGAGCCTGCTTGGAGGAGGGCTGGCAGCTAGTGATCTGCCCCTGCTTGACAGGCAGAACTACCCCTCTGTTTCTGTACACGGATAAGGACCTCCATGCTGTCTCTGCCACCCTGTTCATTTCAGCTGCCTTACTCGGGAATAAAGAATGATCGTGCTTTTGAAAGTGAGAAAGTAAAAACACAGGAAAACCTGATATCCATTTCTTGGCAGGGAAAGAAGCAGAAGAGGGTAAAGATCTATCTAATCATACAGATTTGATGCTCTGGCTGTCCACCTCTGCCATTCCTGAAGAAAGCAGATATCAAAGGACATAAGGCCTTCATCAGAGAGGAGCCGCACATCCCCATGGTGGGTGATTCCTGCCAGAGCAACAAGACTTGCTCTGTCCCTTACTTGTGTTGCTCTTCCCTCTGTCCTGTAGGTCACACTGACAGCTGAAACTGATTGCAGTTATGTCACCTGGCCAAGGAAGAAGCTGTACCTTCTCTTAAGGAAAGACCGCTACATTGCTCGCCTCTTCTCATCGCATCTTGGCTATGACATCTCGGAGAAGCTGTACTCTCTCAACGAGAAGCTCTTTGCCAAGTTTGGCCTTCGCTTTGATATCCGCCTGCCAAGCCTCTACCATGTCCTAGGACCGTCTTCCTCAGAGGCAGAGGAGGAGCTGGAGGAGCATGAGGAGTTGCCACCTCACCCTTCACCTGACTGCGTGCAGTCCAGCGCCTCAGAGCCTCCTCCACAGCCACCACCACCTCCACCTGCTCCACATCCCAGGTCCTCCCGGCCTGACAGTGACCTGCTGGGTGAGGACTCTACCAGTCTTGTCTTGGAAGATTTTGCTGAGTTGCCAGGGTCTTTTATGGACTATGTGAGCGAAGGGGAGTATATGAAGTGAGGGCACTCCTAGCACAGGCATGCGTCACCCTTTGTGGGATTCCCGTGTAAGTACTTGCTTGCAGAAGCAGATTCTTCTGTGTCTGCCTGGGCCTTCACAATGCAATTGACTGTGTAAAGCTTAGCACTAACTCTGCCTGGAAGAGGTGAGGCCTAACACACCCCAGTCTCTGGCCTGTTTTGCCATAGGTTTTATTCTTTGCAAACCTGAGAAAGTGGTAGAAGTTCAGGTGGCTTCACAGAATGATTAAGGTTAGAAGAGACCTTTGGAGATCATCTAGTCCAACCCCCCTGCACAAGCCATGAGCATGTTGCACAGGCTCGCATCCAGGCAGGTTGTGAATATCTCCCAAGGAGACTCCACAACCTCTTTGGGCAGCCTGTTCCAGTGCTCTGTCACCATCACAGTCAAGCAGTCTTTTTCTCAAATTCAGACAGAACTTCCTGTGTTTCAGTCCGTGGCCATTGCCTCTTGTCCTGTCACTGGCTACCACTGAAAAGAATCTGGCCCCATCCTCGACAGCCTCTGTTAAGGTATTTATACTCACTGACAAGATCCCTTCTCAGCCTTCTCTTCTTCAGGCTGAACAGTCCCAGCTCTTTCAGCCTCCCCTCACAGGAGAGATGTTCCATTTGGCTTATCATCTTTGTAGCTCTATGCTGGACCCTCTCTAGAAGTTCCTCGTCCCTCTTATACTGGAAAGCCCAGCAGTGGACACAGTACTCCAGATGTGGCCTCACAATGGCTGAGTAGAGGGCAGGATCACCTCCCTCGACCTGCTGGCCATATTCTTCCTAAAGTACTCCAGGATACCAATGTCCACCGGTACTCCCAGGTCCTTCTCCTTGGAGCAGCTCTCCAGCCGGTCAACCCCTGATCTGTACTGGTGTCTGGAGTTATTCCTCCCTAGGTGCAGGCCCTGCCTTTGCCTTTCTTGAACTGCATGAGGTGGTTCTCCACCCATTTCTCCAGACTGTCCAGGTCCTTTGAATGTGACACTGTGCTCCAGTGTATCGGTCACTCCTCCCAGTTTTGTATCATCAGCTTCTTTCAGATCCTGAGGGGCTGAGGTGCATAGAGTTTGATGCTCAACATCCCCTGAAGGAGGTTGAAAGAAGGTGACCTGTAGGCCTTATCAGTTCCCTCCTGGAAGTTTAATGGCATAGAATAGTCTAACTAGCACAGAACGCTGTCTTTGTCTATGGGTATATAGATGGATCTATAATTAGGTATGAACCCTGTTTCTTCTTTTTTCCTCTCTCTTTTTTTCTTCTTTCATGGAAATCACCATGAAAGAAATCACAATCAAAATAACCTTCATCCCTACTAGATGTACATACTTGGTCATGAATTATGCTAACAAAGTCTGTGACACTGCTATGAGATTTGTTGTGCTGCAGCATTTTTCACTTGCTTCTACAAAAAAATCCCAGAAGATGTGCTGGATCTGTGTGATTTTTCTTCAGGAAAAGCATGGTAAAAATTAAACTTAATTCCAGGCATTAAATGGTGGTAGGGAAGAAGCATGGGTAACTGGACTAAAGGGAACCATTCCCATGTTGTGGCACAGTGTGACAATCGTGCCTTCTCTCCATCTCTGGGGATCAAAAGGAATCACACGAGCACCCAGAATGGTATATGACTGCCCACAGAGACAGCACTGGGTTTTGCCTGGCTTGCTGTGAGGTAGAGCTGTGCCTAGGGATATATGCCCATGTTGAACTGAGGAAGACTGTGGTAGGCAATACAGCAGACAGGTAAGGTTGACGTTGATTTAAACAGCTGCTGGCTTTAAGGTGGATTTACAGTGGAGGCAGCTGCACTTCTTGCCGGTGTGCAATCTGAGCAGCACAAAGAGAGTGCGGAGTCCTTCTTCTCCTTGCCCATGCTGGCACACCACAGCACTTGCTGTGCCCTTCTTGATCTGTTGAGCTTTGGCTCAGTCAGATCTGCTTTGTGTGTCCAGTGCTTGGGCTAACAAGTATTGTTTTAACATGTCCCAAACTCCCTTCTGCAAGACCACAAGGGAAATACTGCAGGAATGTTCTTCCTGTCTTCTGGGCAGTAGAAAAAAGGATTTCTATTGTAAAATGTCGATGCCTTTATCTGTAAGGGAAAATTCCTGGGCTTGGTGAATGTAGGGACAGGGGAGTAACACAGGCAAACAGAAATAGAGGGTAGGGTGATTGTGCTTGAAATACAGATTCAAATGGCCAAGAGTTAAATTCCATGCTGAGCTACTTTTAGCCAGCTGCTGCCTGCCAGCTGCTGCCTGCCAGCTGAAGTCCCTGAATGTGCATTCCTGTTACTGCCCTCTGATAGCTGCTTTCTGGCATCCAGTGGCCAGACACTGAGCTTGGGCCCAGGATTTCTGTCTGGGAAACTGACCACCACAGTGGGGATCTCTGGGCTGGGTCTCTGGGCCTGCTTGCATTCTGCAAGCTCTCAGTGTTTCTTCATCAACCGGCAGTTCCCGCGCAGGTGAGCTGAGCCCCGCCATAGCAGATTGCCCTATTTTATCCCCTTCTCTGTGTGCATGACAGTTGGTTCCGTAGGGCAGGGAGGAAGTGGTGCTCGGCTGTAGCTGGGGGGATTTGTCTTCCGTCAGGGCTTCTTGAACATCATGCACACCAACAGTGTAACCTGCCCTGCAGTCAGCTGGGGCTAATAACGAATGGGTTGAAGAGTGGAGAGAGGGTCTGAAGCGGTGCTGCCACTGCTTGGGTTGTGGCCGTACTAGAAGGGATCACAAAACAGGACACACGGACTCCTAGCATAAGCTCTGGCAAGTCTGCAGTAACCTTCCCTACTGTGCAGGGCGGTGCAAACTTCACTGCTTTTACTGCAAGGGCACTGTTCCTTCCAGGGCACCTAAATAGAAAAGATCTTTGGATCTGATAGCTGTTGCTATGTGCAATAGGCCTATGAGAGGAGAGGCCTTGTTGGCTGTTTCCTCTGTTATTGTTCATAGACTTTGAAAACAAGCTAGAAGATCTTCCTGTTTTGTACAATTGTACTTTGAGTCATTTGCCTGCTCCTGTACTGCTTCCATGCCTCTACACTTTAAATCTAGGATTTTAAAGAACTGACTAGAAAAGTAACAAATATATCAGTTTTTCCCCGAATTGCATAATAAAATAAAATAGGATACCTTTTTTCTTCCTTTCCCCTGCCTCCCCCCATCTTTTTTAATAGAAGGCAGAAAAGGAGAAAGAATAAAAAGATTATTGTTTCTTTGTTTTCTAGTATAGACGTCCTAGGAATGTCAAGTTAACTAGTCTGTGCTTTCCCGGTAGACTACTTAGAAAGACAGATTTGCATCTTTTTTCAGTCCTTACTTGGAGAGGTAGGAACACTGAACCATTTATGTGACAGACATCCTCTTAAATGTAATGCATTTATATTGAATAGCTGCAATCAAAAATAAATGCAATCAGTATTGGAAATGAAGTAAAGTCACTTTGCCTGGATTTTGCTTTTATGTTGTCTTCTCAGGAGAAGAATATCCATTCTCAGGTCATCAGCAAGGTCTCCTCATTGATCAAGCACAACAAAATCACAATTTCAAAAGAAATTTATAAAGGGGGGACTTTGTGAATGAGACACTATCAATGTATGCTAATGTTTGAAGTGGAGACCTGCAGTGCAAATCCAAATGTTTCAGAGACGGGCACTTGGGGGACAGGGAGGTCTTGGGCACTTGGGGGACAGTACTGAGACAATAGCCTGGTGTGGTATTTTCATTTCTAAGGTTCTTAGACAGGAAATGCAAACTGTTTCATTTGGTGCTATAACAAAAACATAGTTTCCTTGCTATTGTGCTCACTACTTAGGTATTCCTAGGCATGTTCCCTCACAGGAGCAATTACCTTCAACAGCAAGCCAATGTTAGGACAGTATTTCGTGGTGACCTGAGCTTCTACTGACACAGATTAGTGACAAGGGGCAACTGCAGTTTTCTGTTGTGGGGAAGCACTCACTGCAGCTCAACAGACAATCTTAGCAGGCCGGCCGCGGCCTGGGGAGAGCAATTTCGTAACTTCTCTTTTGAGAGAGGTGAAAACCTGAATAGTAAATGCAGATATTCCCCCCAGTCCTGTTGTTTGAAGCGAGACATAGCTGTGGTACTAGAGGTCAGAGCTCCCCTGCGGCTTTCCCCTGTTCTGTGTTCACATTTGCTTCCCTCTGCAGCTTCTAACCCAGGTAATTACTTTCTGCCTCTTCATATTCCCCTTTTTGAAGTGTTTCAACCTGTCACATTCTTTTTCATTATCTGTTGCTGCAGTAGCCACCTTCCCGTCCAGTGCTGTACAGATCATGAAGAACAAGACGTGTTCTTGGGACATTTATTGACCTATTGCATTTATAACCTAATTCCTTGAAAAAGTTTCTTGTCTGGTGAAGAATAAGATGGACTGTGATATCCCACTGCTGAGCACCTTCTTTTTCTAAGGAGAGTTGTTTCAATAACTTACCGGCTCCCTGTTTAAGATTCTGTTCAAAGAATCTTAATTTTCTGTTCAAAGAATCTTAATTTACGCTTTGGCAGTGTACTGTGGTATAATTAATGCTCCCTAGTAAATTAGGTTTTGTATTTTAAATAGATATTCAAAAACAGAAAAAAAAGCCACCTGTGTATTCTCCCTTTCATAGAGCATTTGCTCTAATCTGTTGTTATAGGATGCTTGCTGGATGTGGAACTGCTGTACAGTTAAATCTGTGGATTGGCTTTCTAATTGCTGGGCGCAATATAAGGATCAAACACCAGTGCTTGGTGGCTTGTATCCTGATATCCGAACTAGGAAGAACAGCTCTGAGAGTAAAAGCAAAGGAACTGCAGCCTTGATGTTGCTCGTGTGACATGAGATGCTTGTGAGAGATTTCCTTTTGCTATCTCAGAATGGGTCTGTAGCCCCAATTCTGATTTATAATGTGTGGAAGAATGATATATTTCTACATGCTAGCAGAGGAGAGAAGGACAGGTAACTGTGGGATCTGTGAGGCTTGTGTGCTGGAAAAGTTTGGAAGGCATATAAGAATTACTGGTATGATAATAATGGTGTTTTTTCTCTTTCTTTGTCTCTTTTTCCTTCCCCTCCACGGCTTTCCTTCTGCAGCCCCTGGAAACCTTCTTGGGAGCTATTCTCATCCACTCTTCAAAGGACGAGCCCCTCTGGCTCCCACCCAGACCCCTGAACTGTAGGGAACAGCAGGCTGTGTGGATCCCAAAACCTCCCGGGGTTGTGTGCGCTCACATGTATTTCTGACCAGACACTCTCTAGCATGCACTGAAATGCCTGCCTGCAAACAAGTACACTCAGGAGCACGTAAAGCACATTCGTGAGACTGCAGCGTGGCACTCCAGCACCTCCCACCCCACAGTCTGTTCACCAGAGCTGCCTGCCTTGCTGCATTTCACTGTTTTGTGTTCTAGGCCTGCCTTTACGAGGTGTGTTGGCAGCTCTGATACCAAGGTGCACTGATATCACCAGAAACAACACTAGCCTGCTCACAAAATCTGTTTTCCCTTTGATTTGATGGCTCTCATTAAAGACAGAGATGAAATTGCTGGTGTTTGAGGGTTTGGAGAAGGAGATGTACTGTTTGAAAGATGTGAGGTGTTCTCCAGGCATGGGGAAAGGACAATGGGATGGCTGAAGGCTTTGGTAGCAGATGTGTGATGATAGAGCTTTAGGTAGAGATTTGGTGGAAGGTATCTTAATGGGCATCTACTCTAATCAGACCTAAAATTCCATTTCCATGGACTTGCCCTCTCATACGTGATAAACACCACTTAGTAATGAAGTTACAGTTTCTGAGGCAGATGACAGATTGGTTAATTCATTTGGAATAAGAAAGAGGAAGAACTAGGACTATATTTCTGTGTTCTCCCGATACAAGTAGTTGGGGGCAGGTTTAGGCAGGTAGGGGCCTGAACTCAAGGCTTTCTCAAGGCAGAAATGCCTTTAGCATACAGTATGGTCTTCTGACCATACTGTTCCTGGGTACACTTTTGGATCACCCAGTGAAGCCAGGCCCAGGATCCAGAAAAGGTGGTCTAGAGAAGATGTGTTTTGTGGCCAAAAGTAATGGGAGAATTGTCTCCTTTGATTTGAAAATACCTCTAGGTGGTGGTGGGGATGGAGAATGGAAAATGGGTGGATGAGTGAGGGCTATCTCTGTGTATGTCAGAGCACCCCTCACATGGTAGTCTTCTGGCCAGTTCTTTCCAGACTCTTCCAGGTCTGAAGGGCTATGCTGAGTTGATGGGACTAGTCTGTGTTTGATGGCCCTGCAGCAAGGATGCTATTTTCCCCTCGTATTACCTTCTATTTTGGGCAGTTCAAAGCAGTGCAAGATGGATGTAAGCACGTTACTGTGCTCCTGGCATTTGTTTCACTGCATGTGACTTTCAAAATAACAAGACTGCAGCCAGAAGAGCTGCTCCAGTCCTGTGTGGGAGCAGGATCTATTCTGATTACTTGGTCAGAATACTATCATAAAATCAATAGGGTTTTACTCTGAAAGCATCATGTTAGGTGGGACTAATGAGTTTTGCATTGGAGAAGCTCACTAACCTCAGTGGTTCCCCCATGCTGAGCAAAAATAACACCTTGCACCTTTAATTGTCGGAAGATTGTTTAATAAAACACAAATGAATCATCTCAACACTTATTGTATGAGGAGTGACATTTATCTCCATTTTTTCTTTCTTATCCAAACACTGAAATTAAATGACTACTTCCCCACAGTGGCTTTCAGAGATGGGAATGGAATCAGTGAGACAGAAGTCCCAGACCACCTTTTTAACTGGAAGATCTCATTGTAACGAATATATCTTGCCTTTGTTAACATACTGCATGCTACTTTTCTAAGCCAACTTGTCCCTAGTGCAGGGAGGGGAAAAAAAAGCCCAACCGTTTCAATCCTTTGTGGTCAAAGTATCGTCCATAAGCAGAGGGAAGCAATAGTTTTCATATTCCTTTCAGTTTCGGGCACGCTTGCCCGCTTGGCAGGCAGTGTTAGGCACAGGCAGCAGGCACCTCAAAGGAGATGTCCATGTTTTTGGGGAGGGTGATGTTCCAGGGCAGGCAGAACATGCTCCTGCTGTGGGAGGAGCACAGGGAAGTGAGGCTGAGTTTGAGCAGGCAGGGGTTGCTCTCCTAACCCAGAAGCACCTTGCGTTGCTTTTCTGAGGGTGCCCCTCACTCTTTCGCCACTCCCTCCCAGCAGCATCTTTCTTGCTCTGAGCATGCCTGGTTTTAAGAGAAGGGAGCACCTGGGAACCTATGCAGTCCTATAATTGTCCACCTGCATCACAGTTGAGCCCAGTGCTTCCAGGGATGCAGGTTAGCACACACTCAAGGCAGTCTGTCATGTTGTCCCATTCATAAGTGGCATAAAGCCACATGTCTACCTCTCAACTTTGTAGTGCTTTGCTCTGCAGAACAAGCTAGTAGGGAATAATCTCTATGCTCAAGGGAATGTCTGGTATTTATTTAGGAACACCTATCCCTGTCTGAGCCTTCTGACTACATTTTAACTGCCTTGTGCTTGCGTATCCTTATTGCCTGTGGAGACAGAATTTGAATGTTAGGCCGACCCGCTCCTGCTTCTGCCTTTCCCTAGATAGCCCACTAGTTTGCTTCAGCTCAGAGATGAGATAAGAATTAGTTCACTAGCAGTTTGGATAATCAGAGTTCAGTATGTCAGTATAGACCCAGCTATTTCACCCTGCTTACAAGAACTCTGGGTCTGCAACACTTATGGTAAAAAATATTGTATTACGGGGAAGACCATTACCTCTCTCAAGGTTAGAAGGACTTGCCTGCTTCTACCCCGGAGAAATGGATGAAGGAAAGTTCTCTACAGTGTCTGGCCCAGACAATGTCAAAATGGTTGTCTTTAGACTCAGTGCTTTATAAACCTGGGCAGCATAAGAAATGGAAATGCGTCTTCTGCAGTCTCATCCTGAAAAATGAGTGCCTGGCATATCTCAAAATGGGTCCCATTGTAGTCAGGGGAAAGAAAGAGAGAGCAAGCAAGGGCAAAAGAATGTACCCAGCTGGATAAGCTTTTGTCATTGTCTATGACTTGGGTGTATTCAAGGTGTGAGTGACAGCTATTTTCCTTCCATGGCACAACACTTCTTGCGTGAAAAATTGAAGAAAACTCCTAACCTCAGCATTTTTTTTTTCTCTCATGGGTAGGAAATGGTTTACACAGGGACATAGAAGGAATGGGAGAGACCCCTTTACACATTTATCTAAGTAGATGCGAGAATGCATTTGTTCAAGTTATAGGCTATACCCATAGGTGCAGTGGATCCCTGAGAGGTATTTCAGTGGCTTACTTGTTAGCGAGAGGCAGCGAGGCTGTGCAGAACTTGCCAGTGATGGATGACTCATCCTTCTTCCAAAATCGATCCTTGGGGAGATACTTCAGCGTCACATTGTTTATCTGGCAGAAAGGAGCTCTGTGGGCCAGAAGCCGTTTGCCTGTAGTCTGCTGCTTCTGTCTGCAAAGCAGAATGAGAGTTGTGAGGGAGAGCATTTAATCAAAATGTAAAGGCAGTCCATGAAGACAGTGAGATTCAGATTTGTTAAAAGACTGGAAGAACCAGCAGATATTAATGTGAACCCCTCATAACCAGATGAGTGAGAAGGCTCAGCTGTCAAAATCAAGGCCTTTCATGAGAATATGGGGTCTAATATGGTCTTTCTGCCCCCCTCTCCTTGTTTCATCTCTGTAATCAGGAATATTTGCATAAAAACATCCTTTCTTCTGTCACACAACTGCAACAGCTCTACCTGTAATTGTCTATAGATTACAACATTGCCCAGATTGCTATAGAGAAGTAAGTGGTAGAGATGTTCAGCATCTATGAAGTCATGAATTCCACTGGTAGAGATTGATTGTTCGGCATTTCTTTTAGCACAAGAACTGGAGGTCATCTCAGGAGGCTAACAAGCATCAGGTTAAAATCGGCAGGCACACTGCACAAGGTACTGTTCCATTCAAGCTGTAAAAGACTTGGCTGCAAAATGTTTCAGATGCTAAAAAGGTTAAGTGAGCTCAGGGGAGCGGTGCTGGACAAGCTCATGGAAGATAAAAGCCAATGGTAGTTATTAAAGACCAAGATTTCACCTTTGACGTAGAAAGTCTCTCTCTGTCTTATTTAGACATTGGGAAAATACTTGGGGGAAGTATTGCTACATGTTTATGTTGCCTTTTTATACTCTCATTGAGGCATTTGCTTTTCACAGAATGACAGACTGATTGAGGTTAGAAGGCGCCTCAAGAGATCATCTAGTCCAGCTCCTCTTGACCATGTTGACAATGGGATCCTTACATAGAGGGACCTTTGTCTGTCCCTATGCCCTTCTCATGAACTGAGAAGTGCCAGATGTGGAGTATGCAGGTAATGAGCAGGGCCAAGTGACAGACCTTGTGCTACACAGCAGCACTGCCCAGCTGTTTTACCTAGGTCAACTGTCTCCCTTAAATGGAGTCCATCCTGTCAGCTGCCTTATGTCTGTTCACTGGGCATTTCCAGGAGCCAAGTGTTACACAGGAGCATCAACATCCCTGTGCTTGTGAAGAATAGCTGACTCAGTACAATCCCAAAAATGCCTGTCTGACTTTGCTTGTTATCAAGAATGTGATAGTAAGGAAAGGGAAGAAGTGAGAAAAGGGTCTAAAACAGGCAGATGACAGGTTTGCTGTTGTCCTAAGCTAAGGGTGTCTTCTGGTCAGGTTACCCTCCTCTAACTCTGCTGTCACATTCGTGCTGGTACAGTAAAGCCTTGGCATTGACAGCCTGCACACTCCTCCAGGCAGCCTTTCTCTCCAGAGCTCATTTGCCTCCTGCTGGACACCTCGAACACCACGTGTCTGAAAAACAGCAAGAGGAAGAGCTCCATCGGAGCAAAGCCTGTGTGTTGCATGTTACTGTTTCCTCCCTACTGCATCTTCAGAAAGGTGTATCCGGCCTCCATGTTTCTAGAGCTGCAGAACATGCCTTTGCCTTGTGGAATGGATGGACCTAACTCCATCAGGCTGAAGTTTAAACTCCCAAGTAGCAAGGGTAGGCTGGAAATCCACAGTAAAGTAATGGTGGGGGAGCAGCCTGGAGCAGGTTTCCCTTTCCCCATATCTCACCTCTACCTCCTAGTGCCAAGGACTAAACCAATGCAGCTCCAAGTTGCAGGCCACAATCTTTTGCCTTAGCAGTAAGAGCTGGGTGGGAGCCAGTGCTGGAGCCCAGTGATCTTGTGAGAGCTGACTGGAGCCCTCTGCAGACAGTCAACCAGCTTTTCTGAAGCCGTCAGCAGTGTATACTAGCTGAAAGTCTGCACTGTGGCTCCTGAGCTGCAGCAGTGGCCAGGAAGGCATAGGGGGAAGTCTTCTGGGGAACTTCTCTGTAGTAGGAAGATACCAGTTATGCAAGTGTGAAAGAGAACAGCATGCTGGTCTGGTCTTTTAGTTCACATATTGGTTGGAAGTGAGTGGTGGTTTCAAAAGAGATCTGACAGTACACATATGTGGTCTTGTTCCCCTACCCACTGATTTTTTTTTCGTCTACAATGGGAGCCTGGGAGTTTTGGTGAGTTACTGTGAAGGCAACAAGCCACTGTACATTACCCTGCTTTAGCAGGGGTTTTGGACTAGATAATCTCCAGAGCTCCCTTTCAGCCTCAACTGTTCTGTGATTCTGTGGCATACTTCTGACTTTGCAACTGCTGCCCTTACAAGCATAGAGAGAAAACATATGAATCACCAAGTCTGTCCATCTGAAATCTTTAGAGGATGGGAGCTTGCTGTAGCCATCCAAGTTTGGCTAAGTAGGATTAATAACTTTATGACAGTGATTGTGATTTGAACTGGCACTGGACTTTGGTGTAGAAAGGAAGCATTTTAACCACAAAAAAATACTATGCAAATTTGGGTATCCCTGTGTACACCCACTGTCCTGTGCACAGATGGACCTAGCCAAGATTACTGAGTAATGGTAGCACATGCCTGATTACGAGAGCATTTAAGCTAAATGTGAAGGAACTCGAGAAAAAAAAAAAGAGTTTGTCACACAGTGATTGCATTAAGGGCAGTATGTTACCATTGTGCCTTTCCTGGACTGGGATAAACATCCTCACATGGAGCTGGAAAACCAGGCCAGAAATGTGCACTCACATAGTGATCTTTGCAGTGTCCTTTGTGCTGTTGCCGCAGAAAGTGATCTCAAGGTTTATGACTATATTTCTTCTCTTCTGCAAGTGGAACTCAACCAGGCTGTGATGGACTAGGCAAAAGGCAAAGGACACAGAAGTGAGAGCAAATGCTGCAGAATGGACCAGCCCAAGGCCTACGGCCTTCCTATGGCCGCTCTTTGCTACTTACCACAGAATGGGGCTGAAGGACTGGTCATTAAATAAACTTTCACTTCCTTGGGCAGCTTTCTCACATGAACCCCTGCCTGCTCTAGCAGACCTGCAGGAGGAAATAAAAAGCCAGTACAGCTGAAAGGACAAACATGAATGATCTGGACAAGAAATATAATCAGCCACTCCTTATATGCCTCGGCTGACAATCTCCAAATGGCAGCATGAGAGGGCACTTCCAGGCTTTTGGGACAGCCATCCTTGGGGTGTCAATGGCAGATGCTTTGTGAAAAGCAGCTGAGATAGCAACAGTTTGCAGAAGAATGAGAATTAAAGTTTGGGCTAAAAATTCCAGTTAATTCTCTAAGCAAGACAACTTTTCCTTTTAGCTATCACTCTGCTTGTTAGGTTGGAGATTCTGGAGACTGTTTCTCAACTTATTTTGGGATCCTATGAAACAATTAAAGACCAGAAATTTTCAAGGCATTAGTGTTGTATCTTAAGTAGTATATAAGCTTTTAGGGTTTCCCTGAAAGCCTAAAAACAGAACAGTTTCTTGTCATCCTTAAAGAAATGCTAACCAAACTGCTACAGAAGAAGCTAAGAAACCTGAACCATGTGCCATGTTCTGCAGCTCTGCACTGAGATCTTCTCAAAAATGGGTTGATCCCTGTCCCATGAAGGCATGAAGGTCTTATGCTGGTACCATACCTATTTGAGGACAGGAGACCATGAAGGGGTCCACACAATCCAGGCATTGTCCATTTAAAAAATCTTGATGACTTGTACAAGGGAATCCCACAATAGGACAGGAATATTTCAAGGCACTGACATAGAGATGTACTGCCCTCATGTGATCACAGATCAGATACTTGTAGCCTGTAATAAAAATATATCCAGGGAAAAGCAATCATGAGCAGACTGCTTTATTCTTTCTGTATGTCTCTAACAAACCTCTGGTCAAGGAACACTGCTACTTGTTCATCAAGTAAGGTTTTTTGCAGAGTGCCTCTGTGACTAAAAGCTTACATACTTCTGCAAGGGAAGTCATGCAGGAACTTGGAAATGCACTTCCTACACTAGCAGAGTGATACAGAACAGGGGAGGCACAGGGCTGCCTTGCCTCTGTCAGTGTGCCATCAATAAGGCGCCAGGCTTTCTATGAGACATTGTGATAACCCCGACTCTCACTTACATTGTGACCCTGCTGTGGGATGCACCCTGATTTAGGCGTCCCCCACCACCCTCAGTGGAGATGGATCATCCAGAACGTATTTGAGTATTCAGCCACATTATTTACTGTGTAGATTCCTGTTCTCTAGACGGAAGAGGCAATAACTGTGTAAATATAGAAACAGCTTACAGCATGAAAACAAAAACGAGGTTTTACTGGTAGCATAGGACAGCTTTTCCAACAGAAATGTTTTCCTTGTTTGAAGTCTATGGATGCTAGGTTTTTAGGCTCATATAGACCAAAATCACATCAATTGCCAGCAGTACTACTAGAAGAGACGTGACTTGTATGTTCTTTTTGTTCCAGCTGCTTGTCGCAGTTCTGCAAGGAGATAGGAGCCATGAAGCTCTGTTGCCATGTGTCTTTCTAAGTATGTTATGCTGTTTTGATGTCTGCCTTGGCTGCAGTGGGAGCTAGTTGTTAAACAGCATTTTCACAGGCCATGAAAGCCCTTCATTCCACCACAGAGTGTTCTCACCTGCAGAGATGAATCGGGGGCATCCAGGCTGATCTTTGCCTCCATTGACGAAATAATCGATGTGGCCTACAGGTATCTGAATCCCAAAATCTGAAAGGAGGTGAAATTCTGTTTTATTCTTCTTCGTGTCTCTTCTGTTCTCTCAGGCTATACTTTACAAGTATTTCACATGCTGTAGTATTGGGTTGAATATTAGCCATGCTAATATTGGATCTAGCCAACCCCCAGCCATGACCTGTTTTTTGTTCAGTCAGCAAGAACAGATTTCCATTTCCTTCCTACATGCCTGCATTGTATACATAGTGCCATCTCCAGCCTCTGCTGCATGGAGCAGAAAGTGCCAGCAAGTCTTCTGCTCCGGGCCCTGCCATTAAAATTACTGGTAACTGTGGCTAAATCACCATGTCTGTGACTCAGTTTCCTGGTTCTGTAAAATAAGAACACATTCAACAACAGAAAAGAGTAGTCAAGACTGGAATAGGCTGCCCAGAGAAGTGGTGGAGTGATCAACCCTGGCATTCTTCAAGAAATGTGTACTTGAGGCACATAGGGACATGGTTTGGCAGGCATGGCAACGATGGGTTTATAATTGGACTCGATGATCTTGAAGGTCTTTTCCAACCTTAATGATTCTATGATTCTATACAACCCTAATGAGGGATTAGGAGGTATCATAGAATCCTTAAGGTTGGAAGGGACCTTTAGAGATCATATAGACCAACCCCCTTGCACACGCAGGGTCACCTAGAGCATGTGGCACAGAACTGTGTCCAAGCGGATTTTGAAGATCTCCAGAGAAGGAGACTCCACAACCTCTTTTGGCAACGTGTTCCAGTGCTCCATCACCCTCACTGTTAAGAATTTTTTCCTTAAGTTCCTATGTAACTTTTGGTATTTCAGTTTGTGTCCATGACCTCTACTTTTACCGCTGGCTACCACTGAAAAGAGGTTGGCCCCATCCTCTTCACTCTCTTCCTTGAGGTATTTATATACACTGATCAGATCCCCTCTCAGCCTTCTCTTCTTCAGGCTGAACAGGCCCTGCTCCCTCAGCCTTTCCTCATAAGGCAGATGTTCCAGGTCCCTGATCATCCTTATGGCCCTATGCTGGACTCTCTCCAGCAGTTCCACATCCCTCTTGTACTGGGGGAACTGGATACAATACTCCAGAACTGGACACAATACTCCAGATGTGGCCTCACCAGGGCTGAGTAGAGGGGCAGGATTACCTCCGTTGACCTGCTGGAGACGCTCCTCTTAATGCACCCCAGAATGCCATTGGCCGCCTTGGCCAAAAGGGCACACTGCTGCCTCATGGTCAACTTGTCGTCCATCGTGACACCCAGGTCCCTCTCTGCAGAGCTGCTCTCCAGAAGGTCGGTCCCCAGCCTGTACTGGTGTCTGGGGTTATTCCTCCCCAGGTGCAGGACCTTGCACCTTCCCTTGTTGAATTTCATGACGTTTCTCACCACCCAGTTGTCCAGTCTGCCCAGGTCCCTCTGGATGGCAGCGCAGCCCTCTGAGGTATCAGCTACTCCTCCCAGTTTTCTATCATCAGCAAACTTGCTGAGGGAGCACTCTGTGCCTTCATCCAGGTCATTGGTGAATAAACTGAACAGGACTGGACCAAGGACTGACCACTGGGGGACACCACTAACTACAGGCCTCCAACTAGACTCTGCACCTGCTTGTCATTTTTGAAGACTGGCGTGACACTGGCTTTCTTCCAGGCTTCTGGTACCTCCCTCGTTCTCCAGGATGTTTTGAAGATGATGGAGTGTGGCCTAGCAATAAAATCCACCAGCTCCCACAGCACTCTTGGGTGCATCCCCTTGGGGCCCATGGATTTGTGGATGTCAAGTTTCTCTAAGTGCTCTCTGACCCAATCTTCCTCTACCCAGGGCAAGTCTTCCTCTCTCCAGGCATCTTCTCTGGTTTCTAGGGTCTGGGATTCCAGAGGGCTGTCCCTGGTAAACAGAAGCGAAGAAGGCATTCAGTAGCTCTGCTTTTTCTGTGTCTTTCGTAACCTGGGCACCCACCTCTTTCACCAGCAGACCCACATTTTCCCTAATCTTCCTTTTACCATTGATATATTTGAAAAAGCTCTTCTTGTTATTTTTAACATCTCTTGCCAGATTTAATTCCAGTTGTGCCTTAGCTTTCCTTGTTGCATCCCTGCATTCCCTATAGGGACAATATAGGACAACATTCCTATATTCCTCCCCAGAAGCCTGTCCTTTTTTCCACTTTCCATATACTGCCTTTTCCTGTTTGAGTTTTGCCAGCAGCTCCTTGCTCATCCACACAGGCCTCCTGTCCCCACTGCCTGACTTCTTACTCATTGGGATGCACTGCTCCTGAGCGTGGAGGAAGTGCTGCTTGAATACTGACCAGCTCTCAAGGGCCCCCTACTTCCTTCTAGAGCCCTAGCCCATGGGATTCTTCTGAGGAGATCTCTGAAGAGGCCAAAGTTGGCCCTTCTGAAGTCCATGATTGCAAAGCTACTTACAACCCTGCTTCCTCCTCATTGGATCCTAAACTCAACCAGCTCCCGACCACTGCAGCCAAGGCTACCCTCCACCTTCACATCTCCAACAAGTCCCTCTCAACTTGTCAGTATGAGGTCCAGTAGCCAACCTCTCCTCATTGGCTTCTCTACAATCTGTGTTAAAAAGATATCATCAACCCACTGCAGAAACCTATAGGACTGTTTGTGCCTGGTTGTGATGTCTTTCAGGTTGATGTCAGGGTGGCTGAAATCCCCCATGAGAATCAGAGCCTGTGACTGTGAGGCTACTTCTAGCTGTCTGTAGAAGGCCTCATCAACTTCCTCATCTTGATCGGGTGGCCTATAGCAAACGCCTACCATAGTGTCTCCCACACTACCTCGCCCTCTAATCCTTACCCACAAACTCTCTACTCACTCATCATCCATCCCTAGCCTGAGCTTCCTGCATTCCAGTTGCTCTCTAACATAAAGAGCAACTCCACCACCTCGCCTTCTGAGCCAGTCCTTCCTAAAAAGCACATATCGTTCCATGACAGCACTCAAGTCATGTGAGTGATCCCACCATGTCTCTGTAATTCCAAAGATATCATGATGCCGGGACCGCACACAGATCTCCAGTTCCTCCTATTTATTCCCCATGCTGCGTGCATTGGTGCACAGGCATTTCAGGGAAGTAATCAAGCCTGCAGGTTTCCCGGGAGGGGTGAAAGAGGACCCTCTATAATAATCCCCTATACTCACTTCCCCACTACCATACTCTTGCTGGATGTGGGGTTGTGGTTAGGTTCTATCTACATTGACCAACTCTAGATGCTTTAGAAAAGTTACTCTGTTGTTTCACAAACTATGGGTTGGATGCTATTATTCTTTCTACAGGTATTCCCAGTAGCATCTCCCTGACAGCAGGTATCAGACAGTAGGTCTCTGACAGCAGGAAAAAGCAAAGAGAGAATGAGCATGGAAATCGCTTCCAGACACATACATAGGAGGCACACCAGAAGAACTAGTGGAAGCTCCTCTAGTGTTGCAGGAATAAGGAAGAAATATTTGCTGCGGGATTGCCCTATGTCTACAGCAGAGAGGTTTCCATTTGTGTTGCAGTGAAGCGCTCTGAGGTATATGTAGTTGCCCTGATTTTATCCCTTTAATTAAAAGCCTATCTAATCACCAGATATCTTGAAAATTGACCTGAACTCATGGTCCTGAACTCTGGTCTAATGGGGACAATGACTGACACAGTCCTTAGCAATAATGGTGGCAGAAGGAACGGAAGCACAGTCTGAAGAGGATAGGAACCAGCCTACTGTCAGCATCGGTATGAATGGCTTCCACAAAGAGGGCATCCCCAGGATCCAAGCGTTCCTCAGGGCTGGCTTTGGTGTATCTAGGGCCGGCAGGATCCAGGCCTGTAAAAAAAATCAAACCACCATCTCAATCAGTGCTCCTCAGATCGTTTCTTTCTTGTTTCTGGACTGATTATTTTATCCAAACATTTAAAAAGTTGCTAGGCAAAAGTGATAAGCTATTCCTAGTTATTCCCAATCAGTGGTACACTGATTATGCTCCAGAATGTTCTCTCTCCCCACTAAGTTCCACTACAGCTTCCTTACCTTGTCCTCTACTACTCCTGGACACCCATCCCTATGTAGCAGTTCTTTATCAAACAGTCTATATAAACCTGAAATTTGCAGTGATTAAGTAAGTAAGTTAAAAGTAGATCTGACGTAAGTGGGTGTAGAGTGCCCTTTGGACTTGCAATGAAAGTGAATCACTTGTAAAACCTTCCCTATTTGTACTGTCATGTGTATTAACTGTAGAATCTGAGACACGTCACGGAAGACCATGAGTAAGAGCAGGTAGACAGCATCCAAGTATTAACCAAACTAAATATAAAAAGTTTTGACACCTATCAAGCATTCTTAAAACAAAGGGGCTTCTGAGGCCTCTCCTCCCAAATATAATTTATTTCTCAAGCAGCCATCTGCATTTTCATCTCAAACTTGCTCCTAGAGCAAAATCTGGGGAGTCAAAGGCATAAAGAAAATTCCCCTTGGTGGTACCCAGGAAAAAGTTAAAGATTAGTTTCTTAGTCTAGCTGAGGCTTGACCTTGCCCAGTCATCTCACAAGACTTTTTCACTTCCCAGGCAAGAACAACAGTTTACAAAGCAGCTCTCCTCTACATCTACATACCACTTTTAGCCTCAAAGCTATCCAGATTTGCTAGCTTCAACTCTGTCCCATTAGTTCTCTATGGAGAAGGTATGTCAACAAAATACAAACTCACATGTGAAGGGTGCAGGAGGAGAAAAAACTAAAAGCTAATGAGAAGAAGAATTTACTTCTTTTTTCTTTCTTCCACTTTTTTTTTCTTTTATCTTTATACATACAAAACCCCAGGAAGTTCTCGAGAATGATGTTTAAGACTAGCACAGTTATTTAGCACTACCAGTGCTAGCTCCAAGTCCAGCATTTTCCAAGTCCAGCTAAAGCTATCCCTACCTCCTCCAAGCACAAGCTGCACAAGCTCTGTTGAGATCTACATCCTCACCAGCTTAGAAAGCTATTCACTGAAGTCTTAACTCTCTATGCAGCTGAATTCCCTCAGGGTTTGTCATTTCCTCTGCAAGAACTAAAACAAATTGCTCTTCACCATCCATTGGTGCAGTGGCAATTCCTCTGCCATTTGCCTTCCTGCAAAAGGAGATTATCTACAGAAACAAGCTTGAGTTAAAGAAGCTCACTTCATAAAAATGTTTGTACTCTGACTCCAAGACATATTTTTGTTGTTCCACAGGCCATTTAGCTGAAAGTACTTAAAGAAGTTATAGCTCTGGGATAACATGGCTCTATATGTGTGTTCTTGCATGGATGTGGAGTGGGAGCGGGGCAGGGGACAAGATCAGATGAATATCCTTGGTCTAATTCAACCTGTCTTAGGCTCCAAAGTCTGAACTGCAGCCTGCAAAGCTCAGTGTACCTTCACAGAATCATAGAATCACAGAATCATAGAATGCTTAAGGTTGGAAGTGACCTCTAGAGGTCATCTACTCCAACCCCCCTGCACACGCAGGGCCACCTAGAACATGTAGCACAGGACTAGTTCTATCAGTGGCCACCGCTGAAAAGAGGCGAGCACCATCCTCCTCACTGCCTGCCTTGAGGTATTTATATACACCGATGAATAAATTGAACAGGACTGGACCAAGGTAACCACAGGCCTCCAACTAGACCCTGCGCCACTGATCACCACCCTCTGGGCTCTGCCATCCAGCTAGTTCTTAATCCACCTTACTGTCCACTCATCTATCCCACACCTCCAGAGCTTGCCCAGGAGGATGTTGTGAAGGACAGTGTCAAAAGCCTTGCTGAAGTAAAGATAGATGACATCCACTGCTCTCCCCTCATCTACCCAGCTGGTCATCCCATCATAGAAGGCTCTCAGGTTAGTCAAGCATGATTTCCCTTTCGTGAATCCATGCTGACTACTCCTGAGCACCTTCTTGTCCTCCATGTGCCTGGAGACAATGGCCAGTATGAGCCGTTCCATCACTTTTCTGGGGATGGAGGTGAAGCTGACTGGCCTGTAGTTGCCTTCTTGCCTTTTTTGAAGATTGACATGACATTGGCTTTCTTCTAGTGTTTTGGCACCTCCCCTGTTCTCCAGGATCTTTCAGAGATGATGGAGATGACATTTGAAATCATAGGGCAATCAGGCACACAGAAAATGTTTGCCTTATGGCAGAGCAGAAAAAGAAGGGAATACATGAACCTACAGGTTTTTTATTACATGTGGAAAACATAAAGAGTCTCTGACTCTCAGGGTAATTACCGTGTTTTCCTTTGGAAGAGTTTCTTCAGCTGATCTGAAAATGTTGCTGATCACACAATACTGGTGCCAAAGTATGATTGTCCAAAGTCTCTGCTAGTAAATACTTTCATTCACAGCTTAAAAAGAAGCCTGTCATGAAACTCATCTCCTGGTGATAAATGCCTGTTTCGCACAGAGTGGATAGCTGTGATGTGTGAAGGTCAAGCCAATGTTTCTGTGTTCTGTCCTGCTGAGTGTGCTGAGAGATCCTTACTAAGGATACCTCTGTGTATCCTTAGTGAGGCAGCTCTGGGAACTGTGTTCAGTCTTTTAGTGCCTTTGTGTCTGTCTCTTCTTTGTGGCATTTTACTGTCCATCCAAATGCATCTCCATTCCTGGGGATCCCTGGAACTTGACAAGGTCCTCAGCAACCTTATCTGACTGCTTTGAGTGAGGAGTTGGTTTAGAGACCTCTCAAGGTCCATTCTCACCTTCCCACACATGTCTATACATACCCCAAGCCCAAAGTTTGGCAGGGCTCTGAGGGCACCCAGAAGCTCTAAATGCCGTGATCAGCCTGTAACCTCTATAATCATTCAGCTGCAGCCTCTTCCTCACACTCAGAACATGAGGCTGTCTGTTATCAACGTAAGGCTCCAAAATGGTACAGCCAGGTGACCTTGGACCAGTTGGCTGTGAAAATTGCCTTGTTGCCTCCCTGTCTTCCTGCCGCAAACACACACACTGACTCAGGCTGTGGCCCTTGGCCCTTACCTGAGCTGTGTTGGAGGGATGCCATGCCCAAACCCTTGCCTTTCGGATTCTGCCCTTGGCTTCCTGACTTCCTGCTTGAATTTGGACTTGTGTTATCACTACAGACTGGCCTGGTAGTCACTGCACTGTGGCCGACCCTGGTTTCTGTCACCAGAACCTGCTCTGCTTTTCCTGCCCAGGTACTCTAGGACCACGTCCCTTGTCAGTGGAGCCACTAACCCTGCCTGCCTTGCTGTCACCTCTGCTTTCCAGCTCATGTTTCTTTGGGGAGCAGCCCTCCCTTGCCACTCTCCCACAATGACATACATTGTCAACTTGAATTTTAGGAACCACAGAGGTCATATGTGCTAAACAGTAGAAGCAAGGCCTGTGGGTGTTATGGGGTTTCCTTAGTCTCCAGGGCTAGCTGAGCACTGCAACCTAGTACTCTTCTAAGTTGGCAGCACTTTAAGTGTGGAGCAGAGGCAGAAGGACCCTTTTGCAACTACATACATTTTATGACAATGGATGGGGGACTAATGGCAGCTGTAAAGACATTGCCAGGCTCTTCTGAAGCTAAGCAGCAGCCCATAAACTTGCACCTCACAAGGCCTTAAGCAGTTATAGGATGATTATGGAGACATCCCCTTCCCTGATCTTCCCTTCTCCCCCTTAAACAGCAGGACCCAAGACCCAGTTTTACAATACCTGTTATCCGTCCCAGCTGACCACCATGGAAGTGTCCCACCAGACCCCCGACATGTGCACCGAGGCTCACCCCAATAATATGGATGGATGTCCCTGAGACTCCCAGGGCCTGCAGATTGATGATAATACAATTTAGTGTTTCTGTAGCAGACTGTTGCATTAGTTTGTCCCAGTTCACCCAGCAGCTCCATAACTCTTTGAAGCATTGCTCTTGATATATATAGTCGAGAATCAAAGAGATTTGGAAATTATGGATATTGACATTACTGCTTTTCACGGCCTTTTTTGGGGTCCACAGATGCAAAACTAACCCTAAGACACAGCTGCTCCAAGAGTTGCCATATATCTATATAGAAAGACACCTTTCTATATAGAAAGGTGTGTCAATGCACAATGCAGTGCATACCCAGGAACTATGAAGACTTGGTCTGCAGTGAAAATGCCACACGGAAAGTTTATGCATGTCTGGTAAATATAAAGATGTGTCATCCTCATTGCCTAAGTGTTGTTCATCTGTGCTTTACATGAACAAACTGTTTCCTATCACTAGAGAGTGTGTCTATCTGAAACTCCAAAAATATAAAATGGCCTCAAATCCCACCTCCTGCAGCTCTCTGGACAAAATATCTTGGAAGAAGAGGAAGAAGATCTGTCCAGTTAAGCACAGACCTGCAATAACCCAAGTTATCCTTCAAGCTTGTCCTGGGCTTGGAGGGGTAGCTGACAACAGAAATGTTGTCAGAGTCAAAACTCAAGAAAAACAGGGGCATGCTCAAGCCTGACTGAGAAAGAAGGAGAAAAAAAATATTCAGATCTGGAATAAAGAGTCTGCTTGACCAGCTCCTGGGAACAGCAGGTTGGGAGCAACTCTCTAAGAATGTTTTCCTGAATGATGATTTCTTGCCATGCTCCTCTCTCACTGGAAGGGCAGAGTGGCTTACCAGCAGCTTGCTGATGAAGTGTGAGATGGAGAGGGCCAGCTGTGTGACATTTTCCACTGCAGAGGGGTAGGTTCCTGTAGACCCATAAATCCAGTCCACTGCAATCACATTTGCTTGTCTTGACTGTAGTATGGCACGGACGAGCCCTTCAATCCAGGACGGTTTGGTACCCAAAGCCCTGCCAAGTCGTCAGAAACAAGTTTGTTAGGCATCTTCCACTGTGCTGTTCAGCAGTGCTGGAGTTTCACGTATCTGAAAGGGGGATTCCAGATTGCCCAAGAAAGTTTTTTGCTGTTGCAAGATAGCTACACCTGGCATTTCTTTGCTACAGTCTAATAACAAACTCTTTTCAGACCAACCTAATTCAGAAAGTAGCAAGATATTTTAAGGAGTGAGACCAACATTTGCAGGGCTCAGACTGAAATCTTGGTCTTTCTGTTGTGCTTCTATAAGCCACCACTGACTTATTGGTTTGGGGCTGGTTTGAGGAAAGCGAACTGACCAGAAACACCTGAGCCTTGTTTTGCAATCAACTGGTAGGAAGTCCTCAGTCAAATTACCTAGTGTCTCACTACTACATTTCCTCCTCTTTAGAAGACCAAAAAAAAAAAAAAAAAAAAAAAAAAAAAAAGAAATCTGTATCTATTTAGAATATCAGGAAAATCAAGGACGCTGTACCTTTCCTGTTTACCTTAACCTTACATGGTGTGTGTGTGTGTTGGGGGCAGGGGACAGTGCTATGTTAAATGAGAGGAAGAGCTGTTTTTCTGAAAAGCTCCCATAACACTTTGGGTGATTTCATTATGGGTTTCTATGCACTTTGCATTGAGGCTTTTGCACATGAAAGCAAGGAACATTATATGTTTGCAAGCTGGTTGGAAAATGGCACAGTAGAATAAGCTTGATAGCTTTAAAAAATGGCTCAAATCTGCACATTTTCAAGATTGGAAGTTGAAGGGCTGACTAATCTGAGGTACTGATGAGTCAGTACCTGAGTTGCAAAGAAACAATTGAAAGAGAACAGAATCTTGTAGAAAAGACTTATTAAATTAAAAAAGAAAAAAAAAAAAGTGAAGAGAGAGGCAAATTTGAAGAAAGAAGAATTAATTTTCTACACATTGTTTTAGACTCAGAAAATGTAAAATGCGCAACAGATATGCAGTCGGTCACAAACTGTGAGACACTGTCCGTAAGTGCAGTTATGTTGAAATAAGAATAGTTAGCAGGATTTTCCATGCTTCTGGTCCTCACCCATCAGTACTCTCCCAGAAAACAGCCTGGTATGGTTCAAGAGCTGAACAGTTCAGGGGCTGGAGTGCTCCACACATTGTTCTTAGCAGGCACTTTGGCCACAACCACTCTGTTAGGGAAACTAAAAGGGACAGGGATTTTCCATGACAGCCCCACTCTGTGCCTGTGAGAACTCCATGCAGTGTTCAGTTTACTAGTATAAATTTAGCCATAATGCCCTTCTTTCTCTCACCTGAAGCCATGGATTATGATCTTTGTTTCCAGGCTGCTGTTGAAACTGGAGTTTCTAATGCCATCATCGAAAAAAATCAGCTCCCCACAGCTGGGTCTGGAGGAGGAGAATAGAAGAAACTGGACCTTAAGTTTACTGCCCCGCAGGAGATTTGCTCTCTGGAAGTCAGTGCAGAGATGACCTGTGGCTTTGTCTGTATTCCCTGCAATGAGAGGGGATCAAGGAGTATAACCAGCTTGTCTGTGCAATGGGGAGAAAAAAAAGTCCATTTTTATTCCTTAGGAAGGAATGAAGGAAGATCAAGATAGCAATTTGAGTTCTATTAATAAAGAATAAAGAAACATAATATCAGCTGATTCTAGAAAACATTTCTTGTCCAAAAGAGTTGTTAATATTCTTTGACAAAGTTCCAGCTGTGGCTGGGGAAGGTAAGTGTAGGTGTCCTGACAGCCTTGAGTCTCAGAGTTGTTTTACTGAGAAGGGAATGACAATATGTAGGTTTTTTTTTTTTTTCCAAATTAACTGTATGGAACAGCAATTGAGTATGTTAAGACCTGGCTATTCTTCTCAGAAGGTTGCCAATAGGTAGTGACTATTGATTGAGCATATTTCTATTTGCATTCTGCTAGGCTAAATAGAAGGTACAAGTCTAACTGACATTTGGGTATCCAGGAATAAAGATGAGAATGTTGCTGATTCAATGACAATTAGTTTACAGTATGGAAATATTTTATGGGAAGAAAAAGATAGCTACTGCAAGGTATTTTCTTGTAACCAGCCAAAAAAAAAAAAAAAAAACAAAAAAACAATCCAACAAACAACAACAAAACAACAACAAAAAAACCCAACACAGAATAATGGAAGAGTTGGGATTGGAAACGGCCCCTCTGGAGATCATGTGATTCAATTCCCATGCTCTGGCAGGGTCAGCTACGGTAGGTTTCCCGACACCACATGTAGTTGGTTTAAAAATATCTCCAAGAACGCAGACTCCACTTCTCTGGGCAAACCATTACAATGGCCAGCCACTCTCACAAAAAAAGTATTTTCTTTTGGTTGAATGAAATTTCCTTTGTTTTAATTTGTGCCCATTGCATCTTGTATGGGCGAACCCCGGGCTCAGGGCTCCACTGAGCTGAGTAAAGGGGAAGGATTGCCTCCCTTCATCTACAGCAACACTCTTCTTAATGTAGCCTGATACTATTGACTTTCTTTGTCACAAGGGTGCAAACCTATAACTAATATAACACTAGACAAATTTAGACTAGAAATCAAGCAAAGAAGTTCAGTAGTATTCACAGCTAGTGAGTAGAACCCACAGAAGAGCTGGGTTCTTCTCATATCCACTTCATATTACTTCAGAGTAGGGCTGGCTGCTGTTTTAGAAGCTTGTTGCAGGCAAAATGTTCGGTTTACTGAAGGGCTAATGATGAGAAAGTTATTAGTCTATGGTAAGCAAGATGTCAATTATTTGACTAAATTTACTAAATGATCCCTAAGATCCCTATGAATCCCTAAGAATGACCTAAGAACTATTGCTGTATAGGGTGGCATAGATACATTCAGCTGAAATGACAATATATTCCCCTTCCCTTTTCTGAACTAGAGGAAGTGACACTGTATTGAATCTGCATATTCAATAAAATAAGAAAAAAAAAATCAAGCAAAGAGCTTTCTAATTGTTGCCTATTCCCAAAAAAGGTACCTTACAGTACCTAGGCAGAACCTGGCACAAGGGTCAGCACAAAGAAGTGAGATTAGTGAGATTTCACTTTCAGATCTTTTCTGTTGGATGTGATGATCCCTTTCTGTTGTCTATTTTGCTCTTCTGGAGAACTGAAGGGGAAGAAGAAAGAGATGGTCTCTGAGTTCAGATCAGGAAAAGTGTAGCTCATAAGTCAAATTAACTAGAAAGTGTATGTTCAGTGAAAGCAGCTTGCATGCCAGAAATGATGTAAAGTGATTATGAATCATAGATATTGCAAATGAAGATAAGTAGAGGTGCACTACTGTGAAGCTCTAGGTGGTGTGGAACCACAGTGATGATCAGAAACAGTTTTCATTGATAACATAATTAAAGAAAGAAATGGAGTCTTTTTGACTACTACAGGTTAGATTCCCTTCAGTATTCAAGGCAGACAATGCTGATACCAAAGTGCAAGTAGTCCTTTTCCCACTACCTCCCTCCTTATGATAAGCTTGGATCATTATTTTTAAAGCAAGTCAGCGGAACGAAATCACTGACGGAATCACCACATGGAATAAGAAAAAACCATTCCTGCACTTCCAGGCATTTAAGTAGATTGTAGCAGGGAGCTGTTGAAACACAGGTTATTTGGGGGAATTGAATTCAGAGCCTTCTATGTAAAACCTTCAGTCGCTTGACAAGTAATTGTGCCCTTCTTACCTGCTTGTGTTAAGCTGAGCAGCAAGATGATAGCAAGAACAATTAAAGGCTTTCTCTTCAGATCCTCGACCATCTTCCTGTCCACAGTATAAGAAATGCAAGGACTATGCAGAGGAAAAAAATGTGTCAGGACTGTGGAGTGGCTTCAGGAGCTTGACTGTTAATGATCAACTTGTGCTCTTTGGGGAAAAAAAAGTAGGGGCAATCACCTCTCATGATTGACCAAAGTCTGTTTACAACAAAGGGCTTCACTGAGATTTCAGTTAAAAAAGATGGTGACATCCCTTTTTCTCCCCACTCTCTTTCATGAGGCAGTTATCAGTTCAGAAATTGGCTAGGGAATCCAGTTGCAGCAACTGACAGAGTTGAAGCGCTTTATCCTCATTGCCTAGTTGTGTCTACTAAATTCTGAGCAGGTTTACTGCTTAGTTATAAAGCTTCACAAATATGTCCAAAGATTTGTAGCAGGGAACTGTCAGGTCTTGGATCTGGAATCTGTGTATTGTCCTTTTGCATCATTGTCTCTTTCCTGTATTTCTATTTTTGATCAGTTTCAGTGGCTGCCAAATAAAGCCAAAGTGACAGATTGCTTCTGAAAAATGAGAGGAAAGACAGACAAAAATGTAAACAGTGGTCAATCCACTGTGCTGTGTTCAGACATATGTTGCCTGGAGCAGGGACACGCTTCACCTTTTTCGAAGACTGCCTTTGTGAATATGGGAGAAAGCAGTGATTTACTTGCCCCAATTTGCTTGGGCCGAAGGCTGTTAGGAAGACAAATTGGCATAGGCAGAAGATCTTTGCTTCCAAGACTATCCTCAGATAAATTCCTCTTGTTCTCCAAGGGAAGTTAGGCAGCAACAGCTGCCTGGCCTGGAGGGCTTCTGAAGCCTTGCCCCATCTTCATCCTCCCATACACACATATACATGTACATTTTAATCCAGAAATACTTGGTTTCATGATTTTGGAGGTTTCAAACAGAGATGTGAGTTCTTCATAATGAAGAAGCAGGTAAATAAACTCTTGAAATCATACCCATAAACAGTAATATTTCCATAAAACACAATTTGGCCTCCAGAGCATTAGCACACTTGTGAAAATGGCAAATGTGTAATTCCTTAAAGTAAAGCAAAGGGGATCTCCTAAAGAAAACCAGTAAATACTTCTTTCAGCTTGTAAACTTAAGGTCGGGAAAATAAGCCCTTTCTCTTTGTAGTAGGATGCAAATGTCACTCTGCCAAGTTCTATGGAAGTTTGGAAATGCCATGCATAAAAGGTAGGCATAGGGATTACAACTTTACCATTTAACTAATCTGCAGCCCAGGATTTAGTTTTATACTGTGTGTGTACTGTGTGTACTTTCAAAGTTGTTAAATGACACCCTGTTACACTAAAAAGAGATTCATCTTCACAAAAGCAAAAAATACATTTCTTAACATTTTTTTTCAGTAACCTCAGATCTAGTAATTCCAGAAAATTTCTGTTTATGTCAGCATGTTGTCTTTCTCCCTCATTGCAATCACAGACAGCCATTCAGTTCCTCTGTTCTTAGAATACTTCTACCAGTAAAACTATTTCATTATGAAGGCTTTCCTTTTTTTTTTTTTTGTTTACAAATATAATTACTCAGTACCTACAGCTATGTTGCTTCATAAAATGTACTGATATCACTTATTTTACTTCCCCTTGGGAGTGATTATACCAGAGATAGGGACTTTTAAACTACACTAGATTTTTAAAAAATTTTCTTGCAGTGTATTATCACAAAGCCCAGTATGATTCGCTTGAGAATGAGTCAGAGGAAGAGAAGTAAAGCAAGCAAACAAACTTAATTTATGCACAAACCCTTTCCATTAAAAATTTGAAAGTTGTCCTGATTGTACACTCAAGTAAAAATTAGTACTAATTCATCTGAAAATGCCATTCTTCAATGAGACATATAAGCCTTGCAATGTCTAGTAGTCAAGTGGAGATCTGATCACAGGGAAATTCCCTAAGATGTGAAAGTTATTAATTGGTTAGGGAAACAATGCAGCTGGGTAGCCAGGCGTGTTGTGGGGTAAATCCAAACATGATTTAAGCAAATGATGACTTTTTAAAAACACTGTGTTGCCTTTGTATTTGAGGGACAGTATGAAATACATGCATAGCTTAGCTCACTGCATGTTAAGGCCTAAATCCACCCTACCACTGTAGTGTTTAGTATCTCCGCTTCCATATTTTCTGTCTTTTGCCCTTGCAGCAGAACCCCTACCTTAGGGTCAAGCAGTTCTTAGGTTTCCTATGTATTGTCCCCATGACTGACAGGGGATCTGAATTTGAGTCTCACTTCAGCAAAAAGTAAGTGATTCAAGCTCCTGACTTTCAGAAGACTGTCCTACCTTTTAGTCAGTAGGAAATAAAACATTAAAGATCAGTTTGGCCAAAGAGAGAGGAAATGCATCATCAAGTCAGGTTCAGCACTCAGAAAAGGAGGAAAAACACTTTTTGCCATTAATATTTATTGAATATTTCACGCACCTAGTACGTATTCAATACTTTACGCACCTAGTACCAACACATAACTATGCTGAAGAAAGGAAAATGCAGCCTTACCAGGAGCCTAAGTGAGGGTCCTAGCCACCACACTCAAAAGAAAGTTTTTCTTTCACTTTTGCTGCTCACAGGGCCCTAGTTGTTCCCTAGAAAGTGGAGCAGCTGTAGCAGGAACAACCCGGAGCTGCTTTGCGTGTGTGATCTTCCAACCTAAAATACTCTGTTTTTAGTTGACACTGTCTGTTTCTGCTTCAGACTTCTTTCTGTTAGCCCAAATTTATAACCTACAGGTAAGCTCCAGTTTAATTTTTCTCTAAAGATTCAATTTTTGTTGTTTTTTTTTTTTAAAGAAATTTCATAGTCATCTATTTCCTTCTGAAAACACAAAAATTAGCCCATAATATTTATTCTTAGATGTAAAGAAGCAAACAAGACATTCCATATATTTTGGTTTTATTTTCAGCAAAATAAATCTCTTTTCAAGCATCTAGAACAAAGTATTAATCCATAACACATTACTTTAAACTCAGAAGTTGCTTCAGTGGCTTCAATTTGAGATGAATAATTTCAATGAGGGAAAGAATGTCTTGAAATTATTGCAATATCATTGGGAGTGACAGGAAAGAAACCTCACAACAGCAGAGAAGATCACGGCTGTTTCAGAATCATCTTAGGATATACTAGCATCACAAAATGCTTCACACTGCTACAAATTCTGAGGCAATCCATACCTGCATCACAGTAGCTGAACTGCTTTTCTTTTATGTGACTGCAGTCATTGCTGTTTCCCAGTCTGAAACAGATCTGCTTGAATGAGCTCAAGTGTTTCCTGGTGCATTTTATAAATTTTTCATGTGAGGTCCATGTGGGCAGAGCATGTATCCTTGGTATATGCTATAAAGTTCATTCTACATTTACATAGAACAATTTGTATTTCCAGCACCTGACACACCCACTCTATCTGCTGATTTTTCTGACCACAAGTTTTCTTTTATAGTTGCTAATCATCCAAAATAAATTATGTTAAAGACAGACTGCACTACTCATCATCAATAAAAAATGTTAGGCAAAGTAGATTGGGGAAGTGTCTATTAGTGGTAAAAGATTCTACCCTCTTTTTGGTCTTTTCCAGGATTTTTTTAATGCACAAGTCACTTTGGTAAGCTGGAAGCCAAATACAAGAGCAATTGGTCAGTTCTGAAATAGAACAGAATAGCTGTACATTGATTATTAAGACAACATGAACAAGATGACCAACACTTTTCCGCCAGATTTATATTATGCAACATATAAATAAGTAAAAAAAAAAAGTAAATAAATTATACAAATTCTATGAAGAGAAAATATGTTCTGTGCAAGGAATTTGAAAGCAGACTATTACAGAATGTAATTTAAAAACTACTTGATGCATTAAAAAAAAAGTGTAAGAAGGCAGATCAAAAAGTGTTAAATGTATTCTGTTCTGCCTTCTGCAATATCAACTTTTGTTATTCTAAGCTTTATTATTGCTTACAGCATGGAAAAAGAGCACAAACTTATTCTCAGGACCAGAGCTTACACCGTTTATACTTCCAAATAGTTTATTATTATTATTATTGTTATTGTTGTAAATATTCACAAAGGGAAATCCTTGTGTAGAAATGGACATATGTAGTTTCATCTTAACTGTATTTCTGTTGGTATTCAAGGTAGTGGAAATACTGCTGTTGTGGGAGGAGTCATCAGTTTTCTGCTTCTTACTGTTTCCCATTCATAAAGAAAGAAAATGCATCAATAGCTAGAGCAGCAAATCACAGTTCTGGTATATTTATCAAGTCACATTTTTCTCTTCTCCAGAGACCATCAGTGCCAAAGGTTCAACGTGGTGGTTACCATACTTTATTCACACAGATCAAGTAATACTTTCAATTCAACAAAATGTGTTAACTGAGAAATTTATAGCTGAGCTCAAGAGTGACAGTCTTCTGTCAGTTTTCCATCGAAGCAAAATTATCTATTCAAGTAAGAGAAAAAAAGGACATTTAATAAACCCATGTAATTTAAACATTGTACCCAGCCTCCTGAAAGAGAGGAGAGGCAGATGTTTGCAGTGACATTTCAGTACAGTTAGAAATCCACAGGATTCAGGTTCTTCATTGTCTTATCAGGATGTATTTGTCTCAAAGTCCAGTGTCGGTAATAATAGTGTCATGTTTTCAAAAATGAAATTTCTGTCATTAATCCTGTTGGAAAAGGAAATGTCAAGACCAGGTGTTTCTTTTTCCTTGCTTCTGCTACTGGAATGAAATTCCAAGGTCCTGCAAATATGAAAAATCCTAAAATAGCAGTCCATTTCTCTGACATTCTTCTTTTTTTTTTTTTTTTTTTAATGATGCCCTCAGTCAGTGAAAAAATGACAGACTGAAACAGCATCAGATCTAAAGGCTGGTTCTCAGATAGCTTAATCACTGTGCCTCAGGAGTGCATTAAATAGTTTGGGGTTTGAGAGAGAGTCTACCAGTTTCTAAACTGCTCTTTTTTGTTTATCCAGCATTTGCTCTCCATTTCATTCCCTGTTATGTTGTTGCTCACTATACATTCTTGATGTCTCAATAGTGAGTTAGAGTTACTCTTCCATAGAAAATAGTGAACTGGAGCTCACTTGGAAGACTAGTAAAGGCTATAGCACTAAAAGTCACCTAACCAGGACATACGTCTTCTCATTAGGAAGACGTATGAACTTCAGAACTTTTAAGATCATCCTAGAAATAGCAATCACTTTTATAAAAAAGGATATATCTTAAAATTGATTCACATGGGAAAACAAAAACAAAAACAAAACAGAACAAAAAAAAACCCAAACAGTCCTGCTAAGACAACAATGTAGAGACAATGTAGCTAACAGATTTTGCCTTTCTTCAGAGGGCAAAACCGAGCAGGCCCTGAAAACTAGATGAATGGTTACAGTCCTTTTAATCATCACAACATCAGCAACTATTTTCCTGAGTTTAGATACAATTTTTTTTCAGGTCTCTACCAAAACATAAAATGGAACTCCAGTCATCTCTCCTTATTCTGAGCGCATTGATTCTACGAGCCTGAAGGATGACAATATGCCATGTATAGCAGTCTGGGAGAAGACTTACTGATCATCTCTTTGTAAATTGATGAAATCCCAGTTCTGGTTCCTTTTGTTCATTTTGTTACAGCATTACAGAGCACCACAAACCACTACAGGCCTTATCTCAGTACACCCACCAACCTAATGCAAGTATGAGTGCAACAACTGAGATACCTGGAAGGTAGAAGAAAGAAGACTGGATTCATATATCATGGCATAGATGCCATTAACCATTCATGATGCACCAGCAGATCTCTTCCAGGCTGGCAAGTATGTGTGGCATGTTGTATCATGCTTGAACATTTGGAGCAGACAACTGTTATGGCAAAAGTGATCCATGTTCTGGAGTAGGGAAAAAGGCTTCTTAGACGTCATAGACCTCCTCTTCCATGGCATGATTGACCTCCCCATGAAGTTGGTGGAAAGTATTCTGCCTCAAAATTTCCCAACCACGGTGAGAACTAGTCCTGGATGTATTCCGTGACAGCGATAGAACAGGCAGTTCTTTCTTGTACAAAATGTTCCTATCAACTTCTATCTTTTCCAGATTTTTGCCAAAGTTTTCCCTGTCCTGAACCTTAAATGCTTCTGTGTATCGCATCATCTTGTGTTTGTTGGGATCAACTCGGTCTTCTACTCTATAGAAGAATTACAAAAACATATCATAATGGATTAGGAACATTCCGGTTTATCAACAATGATGAACAGCCTCATCATCATCAACACAAGCACAGGAAAATGATTTTAAGAACAATCCTTTTAGTTTTCATTCCTTAATACATGCTCTTATGCAAGTGGCCCTGCTTTCTCAGCTGCTATCACAGAGTTATCCCCTTGGCTTCATCCTTGTTATTGACTTCACTATCTTCATTGGTTCCTTGGTTTTATATCCCTTTAAATCATTTTCTAGTCACCATTTGCCGTTTCCATTTTACCACCTGCCAAATATTAACAGATAATAGAGTCCACACATTAGAGACCCAGTCCATTTGGCTCCATCTCCAGATCAATTTCCTTTTTCTATGTATATATTTATTTTCATCTATTTCCTTTTTTGTTGCTGTTGTTCTTTCTCTGCTGCTTCATCATTTTAAGCCTCAGGATGCAAACATCTTTCATCAAGATTTGATTTATCTTCTCTACATCCACCATCCATTCTTTGCATTGCTCATATCTTACCTTGTGAAATACTGTCCCACACTAAATATAGTGAACATACATGTGATTCGACAGAACTAGAAGACATAACAACTCTTTTTTCCTAGCATCAAATTCAGAATTAGTGCTGAAAGTTGCACTTGCAGAGTTATATTCCACATCTCAGACTGAATATGTTGCATATTGCTAATATTTTAAATCTACTTGTTTTGTCCAGAAAACTTGCAAGAAAATCTTACAAAAAATATTAAAGCCTCATTTCTCTACTAAAGCCTGCAGAAATTCCTACTTCATAGAGCACCACTCCCCCTTACAGTTTTATCAGGAAAAAATGAAGCAGTGAGAAAAAACATATTCCCAAACAAGATGTTCTTTTCTCATCCTAATATAAATGTTGATGAAAACGAGAAATAGTGAGGAATCTCATGCTACCTAGACTGCAGACAATTTGTTTATTATTTCAGGAAAGACTAATGTAAGATTTACAACCTGATGCAGTCTTTGCATAGCGTAGCAGAATTTCTTGTCTCACTATTTTTGAATTATTTCAAGCTGATTGCTGCTGACAGCCTTACTGATGGCTTCTGCCTCTGCCATTCCACAGATTCAATGCATAGGTACATCCGACCAGCTATAAAGGTGTGAAGAAGCTTTGTGGTACTCACTATAAGGAGATTGAAAGAAAAATTCAGACCTTACAACCTATGTAGCTTCTGGGATCTGTCTCCTGGGACTACTACATAAGAAAGCATCAACTGATTTCATAAGGACCTGTTTTGGGAGAACAGTGCTTGTCCACCATGAACACAAACCAGGCAGGGATCTGTGTTTTAGAAAGGATGCACAGCAAGCACTTCTTCCCTGGCCACTGAAATGACTCCTTGTTCACATCCATACACTGAATGATTCTTCCGAGAAACATTCATACACATATAAAAAGAGAAGTCACCTGAGATACCATCGGTCTCCTAGGCCATATTCCCGACCGCAGATTCCAGAGCGAGGCCAGAGACATCGTGGCAGCTTCCGCTCCAGCATAACAGTAGTAGCAACCACCTTTACAATAAAAAAAACAAGAGAAGAGGTAAGATGAATGTGAAAAAAAAAAAAACAGTCTCTTAAAAATTATTGGTTTTGCTAATACTGACAGATCCATAGGTATTGAGAGAAGAAAACAGAGCCAATACCTTGTTTATTATGTGACAATTCATTATTTTGCTCCTAACTGTATCACATCTTGAAGAAACAGTTGTACTCTTAAAACACTATTAAACATCTTTCATTTTATACCTTGTGGTTAGGTGTTGGGTAATCAATTTACAAGGTCTTGTTCAATGATACAAAAAGCAGCACAAGCTTTCTGACCGAGAGACAGGCAAATTTCCTTTAATGAATTTAAAGACACAACTGACCTATTTGAAACCATTTCTCTGCATTTTTATTTCTTTTATTTCTTTGGAGTCAATCTCTGTAATTATTATTTAACTATCAGTTACAGACAAATGTGATGTGTAAGACAGGGTCAGCTTTAATTCTTTTTTTCAGGAGATTCTCTAAGTCAAGAAACAAACAGCTATAGAGATACAGAAAGGCTGGAGAGATTTCTATGTTCTATTTGAAATAAAACAGGTATACAGGTACAACAAAGTTATTTTGGAAGGCAGTTTTAGATAGCTGCAGAGGAGCAGTCTTGCAGTTTATACTATAAACTTGTACAGTTTAGATTGCATAAGTCAAAAGAATTTGAGGTCAAATGCACAGAATTAAAAGGAAATAGCTTACTGCATTAGCCCATGTGAAAAGACTTGACAAGGGTTTTTAAATATGTTCTGTAGTGGTGGGAGGGTGGAGCAAAAAATTGGCCAGGCATTTCCCTTGGTCAACCTTTCCCTCTCTTTATTCAGAAAAAAAATCCATACCGTGTAACCTAAGTTACCTGGGCTCTCCAGAGCTCATCCCGTTCATGGGCCACTCTCCAGTGCGTGTCTCCCATCATGGCAATAAGCAAGTTGAGCATAAGAAGGGTTGCAATGACGGCAAAGGCAAAGTATGCAACGCTGTACATAAAGGGCAGGTCCACATCATAGTTTGCAGGGCCATCAATGATAGTGAGGAACAATTCAAAGGTGGTGAACAAGGACATGGGATAGTTATAGAACTGGCCAAGGTTTTGAGGGTTCTCAGTCTGGAAAATGATGTAAAAAGCTAGAGGAGAACAATGAGGAAAAAAGATAAAAGTAGTTTAACGATGTGAATCATGTTCCAAGAGCAGCAATTAAATCCTATTAGAGATGCTGACAACAGGAGCCAGCCACGGAACGTACTGCATATCATATTTAGTGTAGTACTCAGTAACAAGACCAGATCCCAGGCTAGAGTCACTGGTCACCATTATAAAACAATTCTTTTTGAGACTTTGGTTAGTTGTGTATGCAAAACAAAACCAACAAAATAAGAATTTTTTTCCTCTTCATGGATAGAATACATGTGTAAGTGCCATTTTCAAAGACAAACATAATCAATGCAGTATATTTTTAAGTCTTGACTTACATATACTGACATTGCTTTGCCCACATTTTTATTATCCTGGAAAGAACAAGAGTTAATAACCAAAGCTAGGAAAGACACCATGCTGAACAAAATAGAAATTATACATCATCACTCCTTTTGCCAGCTGAGAGGACAACCTGAAAGTACACCAAACTCTGCACTTGATTCAAACAAGAAGAGTTGACAGAGATAACACAACCCGGTTTTCCTTTTGTACACTCACCTGATGCAAAGCCCAGTATCACCACAGCCATGAGCCAGCAGAAGCGCATAAGGTCACCAAATATCATCTGTAAAACAAAAATAGCGCTGCTGTAAGGTCCAAATGTCCCACCAAGCCATCATGAAACCACATATAAACCATTTTCCAGATTCTAAGGTCCTAAGTGTATGAAATAAAGCTTCTGCATTTTATGGATGTCTCCATTTCTCTTACAAGTGAAATAATGTGAAAGTCCTAAACTCTTCATGCAGACAAGAACTTGACCCTTTGCCATTAATTCAAATCCTGAGAGAGAAAGAGTGTTCTCTGAATTTACCCTATCTGGAAAGTGGTGTCAGGATGTGTGTAACAAGCCCATGTTTGGTTCTTATACCTTTTGAATCATGATGGTAAAGGGTCCCAGCATCTGGAAGCCTCGTGCAAAGTACATGACATTGCACCATCCTAACACCAGGGCAAAGGACATGGGCACCACCTCACCAGTCATGCTGGTGAGACGCATCACCATGGTTATCAGAATCATGCAAGCATATGTGATACTGCAAATGAAAAAGAGACAGTGAATAAAGTTCAGCAAAGGAATCTTACCCTACTTTCTCTTTTCTTTCTAAAAATTTCAAGAAAGGCACAAACAGGGGAGAGTTACTTAGGACTTATCAATATGCTCAACTCTACCTGCCCACGTGTACGGATTCTTTCACACCATTTGAGTCAGTAAGAAAAAGAAATCAAGAAAAGGAATATTCTAAAAGAACAGAGAAGGTGATTCATCTACCAAAAGATAGCGAAGGGAATGATGAGAAACAATACATTTTTAGACTTAACAGATGATATACTTACATAATTATGTGGAAAGGACCTCCTAGAATGGTTTGTCCAAAGTATTTTGCTGCTCCAACTCTAAGGATGTCTGGGATCTAAGAGAAAGACTCAATTGACTTTAGGAGTCAGACGGAATTCATTATAATATTAATTATACTGGTAACCCCTAATAATCACGGGGTCTTGGAACAAGCCACATCTGCTTTGTTTGTTTGTTCACCATTTTTGTATTATGTTTCTTTGAAAACAAAGGGATTGTGTCTTTTTGGCCCCTCTGGATAGATATACGGGCAGAGAACAAGCTGTTTACTAGCCCTGTTTTATTTCACATCTCTGTCATTTGAGTTTTCTCTTTTTAAAAAGTCTTATTGTCTTTATTATCTTATTGTCTTTATTATTATTGTCTTTATTATCTTATTGTCTGTATTTTAATAAATACCAAGTCTGTGTATGTGTGTTTTAATAGAAAGAGCTCCTGCTCTTTTTCAGAAGAGTTTGTGATTAAGTGGTAAAGCAAACACCTAGATAGGTCCATCTCAGAATTCTGAGTGAGGATCCTGTCATAGCTCCATACAGATCCTGATCTCCAGCTAAAGATAAATTTTCAATAGTTCATACAGAGATCACAACTAAACACCCCTAAAAAGATGAGTACAGAAATTCTCTAAGAATCTATTGATTTGTAATGGAACCAGTTCTTCTAACTTTTTTTTTTTTTTTTTTTTTGGCACCTGGAATCTTACTGTCACAATCTCTGTTTCATTTCGTTTCATTTCAAAGATACTGGTGCCAGTTGCCATAATTATATGACTAAGACTCAGCAAATAACCCCTGCCAAGACCCAAACACAAACTAATATTTGTCCAGTAAGTCAAACCTGACTTGAATAAACTCAAGACTGTACAGGTCACTATTTCTCTTACCTCAAGAATCAAAATAACTACAGCACCTATGACTGTGACCAGTTCGCCCACCAGCCTCAGCTCATCCTCATATGTCAAATATGACTCCTAAAAGAAAAAAAAAAAGAAAAGAAAAAAAAAAGAGTTAGAAGAAATGACCTCAGCAAGAAAGCTGCTGTTAGTGTAAAAAATGTGCCAAGGACTGAGGAGGCTGCAGAAACAAGCTCAGCCTGAGCACAGAGAACAGTAGAGAACAGTTTACACCCAGTGTTCCTCACTGACCAAGGCAGGGAGAGAAAAGCCAGGCAGCCATAACTGGGAGCTGGAAAGTTTTCTGACTTTCTAGTTGAGAAGTTTAGGTTAGAATTACCGAGTTCTGCCTAGTGGGCTCTGAGTCCTACAGACACAGTACCTGCAGCATTTTCTGGATATAGATGGTATTGTCTCTACTGCTTGTTTTGTTGTCTGTTCGGGGTTTCAGTGGTCGGTAGACGCAGCACATAGTGAAGCAGACCATGTAGAGCACATAAAATAAAGCCAGGAAACAGAAATAAGGCCGTCCATACATATTCCACTTCAAGCTCACCAGTTCCTTCACAGGTGTTAGGTCTAAGATCTGTCGGGCCTGAAGAAGATAAAAAAGACAGAAATAAAGAAGCTATTTGCCATAAGAGAATTTATCTATAAGCAATATCCATGCTGTTCCCTGGGACAACATCAGAAATTTATTCTTGCCTATACTATTCAGCATTAATATTCTGAATTTGTTATGCAAAATTGAGAATGCTCAGGTCTGTTTGGATTAGCTCAGGTTACCAGTTAAGAAAATAAGGAAAAAGTAAGAAAGATAGATATACCCTGCAACAAATGGCTTTTGAGTACAGGTAAGAAGCACAAGAGAAACATGTTAGATATTGGAATATGTTTATTTTTTCTGTAGGTCTGGATGCGTATAAACATTTTGGCTGTGATTTAGGTGCATTAATGCTTATCTATGAGGCTGCATTGCAGGAAAGAAAAGATATCTTTAAAAACAGCTTTTATGAATTATCTCATTTTTACAGGGCTACATACAAAGAATATGATAGGTATATAGTAGGGGTTGGTTTGCAATGTCAGAAGGTTTATAACCCCTGTGAACTTCAGGGATTCCAGTGTGTATAAAATTATTCCACTTCATGAATAATCTTTTACTGTATTTGGAGAATATGCTTTGTTAAGCAAGCCAGCACGATGTACTTTATAGCCGACATGTTCTCCGATCTGTGCAAAATATACACCATTATTAAAACAGAGTTGAAAATAAGACCATTTGAATTCCATTCCAGTTGCAGGACAAAGATCCTGAGCAACCTTATGGAATTTGTTTTTCAATTTACTTCCTATAAATTATTTATATCAAATTTGAAGTTTTGGTCCTTCTCTTTAAAATCTTTGTGGTCCATCTCAAGTGTACCTAAACCACGCACGTTTCCAGGAATAAACAGAAGCTTCAGTAAGACTCTTGTATGCTATGGAAAATAGCACTACTGCATACATTGAAGTTGTTCTTCTGTCAAAGAAGTGCATATATGCATAAGCATTTCTAATACATATGTGTGTCTGAAGAATTACAAAAAAAAACCCAAAAAGCTTCATCAGAAAAGGCAAGACCATAGTTTTAGAAGTGACAGAAAGGATCATTAAAAAGTAAGATTAGGGGAGCTGTGAGTAATGGAGGGAAACAATTCTCTCTCATCATATATTTCCTTTTAAAAAAGGAAATATATCTTAATTGTCCTCATGGTGGATTGGGTTGATTTCCACATATGTCCATAAAGGACAAAGAAGAGATGTTTAGGAAACAATAATTCAACTTGTATTTCTTTGTGAATCTATTGATTTGGAGCTAGGATGATTCTGATGAAAACTATAAGACATGAAAAGATCAACACAATTCTGCTCTGTTTAATTGTGCTTCCTAGGACAAGATGACATTGTGGCTACATTGGTAAGGCATTATCATTCTTCACAGGAGCAGTATGCAAAAATATATTTTAAATAAAACATGTCACTGTGGCAATATAAAGACATGATATTTAGAGAAAATTTTCTGTTTTAAGGAAAAATCCTATCTATATGGTTCTTGAGGAAGTATCGATCAATGCGATCATATGTTTGGAGAGATAACTAATTACACATGAAGAATGTATGCAAGTCATATAAAAATGTACATTTTGGCCTGGATTGTCCCTTGGAATTATAATATACAGGATTAAATTTAATGCAATTATTCTTAGTTTGTTCTATGTTTAAAAAATGCAGTTTCTGTTTCAAGACCAGAAGTTCATCATGTATGCCCAAGGCTTGTTTGGCGATTTACATCTCTATCTACTTGTGTAACAAAGGTCACTACTTCTTTCCACTAATTGTCCTTCATATGTGTCCTTAGATCGTCATTACTATAAGCAACACAGTCACAGAACACAAGGCGATTAGCTGAGGTACCCAAATTAGTGATGTGGTTATCCTAAGCTTTTCACTTTGCAGTAATAGGGTCCTACAGATGATCATTCAGATCATCTGATCATCAATCTGTCTGCAGCTGCCCATAAACTATATGTTAAACTGAGGGTATCTCCACCCGCAGTGTGCCTGTGGCCCTTTCTTTGGCTTCTCTGTGTGTGAATGCAGTGCCCACTGATGTAAGGAGAATATGTAAATAATCAAGGTCTAGAAACAGGTTCTTGGCTGGCGTGTTTATGGCGGATCAAAGATGGCTTTGTAGGTCAAGGATCTAAGTCTACTTAATGAATAGAACCAGTTGGATTCAGCTACTTTAGAATTATCATTTGTTATTTCATTTGCAGGTTTTTACCTATAAAAAAGGGAAGAATTTATCTGGCTCTTTTAATAGAACATGTGCAGAGTTCACAAGACCAATAAGCTACTCTTCCAAGAATCTTGTCTAAAGTTGCCTGGTAAGCACCAAAATATCAGTGAGGCCTTTTCTGTAAGAGGTCTTTTCTGTAATAGGAAAACAAACACCTCCAATTCATTGAAGATTAGCCTGAGTTCTGATAGCTTCTTGAGGAAAAAAGTTGCTGATAATAGCAATGACCATTTCTTTGATAAGCATTTGAAATATTTTTGGTGTGTGTGTGAATACAGAATTAAGGATGCCAGATTATTCCTATCAGTATGGAAATACAGAAGACTTTTGTATCAGATGCTTTAAGATAAGAAAATTGCTATTTTTTCCTAAATGTAGTTGATACTCGATTAAAATTTCAAGGCTAAAATAGAGATGTGACATTTTAAGCTTCTATATTACTTTTTGGAGTGATATTTAATTGAATTAGCTATAGCCTTGGATCTCCTAGAAGACTGACACTTAGAGCATAATTAGGACCCCCAGGATTTACTTCACACCTTGCATCTGAACTTGACTCATACACTTAATTAAATTCTTCTAGATTTATTTCCTAGTGCACTGCTTAGAGAAAAAATGCAAAGATGAGTCAAAGCGGCATGAAGAGGTTACTCTAAGTGAAAACTTACTGCTCCCTAGATGTTTTCCTTCTTTTACTGTTATGCCCTGATTCCCTTAAGTAGTCAAAGATAGGCTGAACACTTTATAAGGAATACGTATGTTTCAACAAATGGGCATGACTAAGAGAACTATTGAATGGCTGAATAAATATTCAGAAGGTTCAGAAGAAATTGAGAAAGAATGAATCTAGCTAGAGTAGGGTAGCCTTAGATGTTCACATTTCATTTTCAAAAGAGAGAAAATAAGTTTGGAAGCTTACTAGAGTCTTCCTGTAACTTAGCTGCCTTTTCCATTTTTTGTGTAGTTAAGTAGTAAAGGGTCAGAAACTATGCCTTAGTACCTATTTGTTCTTGCATTGTCTAAAGGGGGATGCAAGGAGAACCTGTTTCTGATTGGTGCCTAAAGACAATGCTCTAGTTAGTCAGGCAAAAAAATGTAATTATTCTAATTTAACAGCATTCTCAAAAATAAAGAACTCATCATATCTTACAGTATTTGGGGCCTCCCCACCCTTTGAAATTAGGAATCTTAGATTTCCATGCACTATGTGGTTTGGGATGAGATAAAGGGACAATTTTGTTTCTTTCCTTCAGGACTATGTTTTAGCATTCTGAACTACTTCTAAGCTTGTTCTGTTGCTTGCTAGCTTATATTTTCTGAATGCACTGTCTGCCTGACAGAAAGATTGTGTTAAACAGCATCACAACTATAGAAAGTTATTTACTAGAGATACGAAAAAACTACTTGTTATTTATATCTTTGAGCTAGTGAGAACCTCTTCTTGAATCACACAATGCCATTTCCTGATGCTTGCTAGTGCTAAGTTCCTTCAACCATCTGCAAACTTAATATCTCTACAGTAGTCCTTAAACCATCAGATTCAGCCATATCGTAACAAGCTGCTACATTTCATGTATTTCCTCCAACATGTGGCAAAGTCGATTTTTAATAAGGACCTCTATGTCTGTAGTACCTCTCTCTTCTTAGTTGAGACAATGAGCTCAAGGAAGGACTGATCTTCAGCCCAGGAGTCAATCTCTGTGAGATCATAGAGCACAGTGGTAAAGGGGCCAAAGGACCAGAGATTGTACTTCCGCTTCTGCATGAGGTATTGAAACATCTGAAGAAAAATGAAAGCAGTTGAGGAAATCAGAAACTACCCAATTTATAATCATTTTAATTGCAACACATTAATATTGTTTAAAGTCCTTCTTTACAAAATATTTCCACTGAACTTCTTCATTGTTGTTATAGTTCTTACATATTTCAGGACCTTCTTCTCTACAATAATGATAAACAGTTCTTCCACTTACAAAAATGACACTGGATATGCTCAAAATGTATAATAATTTTAAAACCTCCTTAACATATCTGGACTTATCACTTTCAAACAAGATAATTCACAGAACAGAACAATCTTTTTTGAGGATGAATATGTGTTTTATTCAGCAAATATTTCAGACACACATTATCAAGAATACAGGTAGGAACTATTACTGTGGAGGAGACCAGCAATTCATACAGTCTATTATCTTTTTCTAGCAGTAGACAAATAGCAGTAGTTCAATGGGACCTTAATCACCTGCAATTATACCTTCCATCAAGTTAAGCAAAGTATGAGGTTTTATATTTAAAAAAGAGTTCTAGTTTATGCTTTTCTATGTGTCATATGTAAGCTAATAACATCTAGATTGTAGAGACAACTTTTTAAATGTTACTTGGCCGGACCTTTCTGTTAACACCTATATACCACAAATGTTTCAAAAATTGGGTGAAAAGATGCATTCTTTAGTCAATTGTTCCTCTCATTAGGATTAAGAAACTTCTTATATAAGTAAGTATTCTGGTCTTTTGTGAGACTTCTGGTAGAAAAAGGAAGAAGTTGTTAGGCATCTTTTACCCACTAACGGTGTGTTAAAACTCCCATGATCTGGGTGAGATTACTTCAAGTCATCCATTTCTGAATACCTTTCCCTATGCAATATCTTTCAGACAGCTGTATCACACGTAAACTCACCACAGTATTGCCCTCAACACCAGCCAGTTTGAATGGAGTAAGCCCCTCATTGTTCGGAATCAATTCGAGTGATCCTGACCCTTGCTTGCTTTTGTCATAGGAAAGTATCAGGCTGTACATATGGCAGGCAAACGTTTTGTTAGGTTGCAGAACCAGGATGTGAAGAATAGTGTTGCCTGTGGAGGAAGCAGTACAAATAAAATATGTGGAATAGCCCAATCTTATGGAAGGAAAGTAATTATTGCTTAACAGCACTAATAAGCTGCTATTTGACTGATGCTGTTAACAATGGCTTCATGCAACACTTGTTTGTGGTGAGAGAAAAATACATGTTTGCACAGATGATAGGAATCTGTGAAGTGCCCGGCTTTGCTGTATGCAATTCACTGGACCCCATCACGCATACCCAAATAATCCTGAGCTCTAATGTCAGCTCCATTTTCAATGAGCAGTCTTACAATCTCCTCATTTCCCACACATGCAGCAAATGATAAAACGTGCTCTCCTGCAAAGAAAAGAACAGGGGAGAAACAGCATTAATGACCCAGGATGCATGAGAAGTTGGATCATTTAGTGGGAAAGCTATCCATACGAGGAAGGAAAGGAAGAGTTACTCCAGGTGACCTGTAAAATTCCTGCCTTCACTGCTAGTCCTTCTTAGAAAGGAGGAAAATAACAAACCCATAACAACAGAAAAGACAAAGTATCCTTATCAGGAGAATATCTTAGTAATGGATGACAAGTGAGTTGCAGTATGCAATAAATATTATAATTTTTATACAATATATAACTTTTGTATGCACACAAATATAAAAAACATGTTAGATTCTTTTATATGTGATTGTACCTACATACTTGGGGGGAGCAATATGGTGCTAAATGTGCATGACTGAGGACTCTGGAGGCAGGAGCCTCTGCTCATCAATTAGGTGGGGACAAAAACAATTCTTTCTCATTTTTCATTACTTCACTGGTCCCCTCCCAAGAAGATAAAATAAGGCTGTACCGAAATAGAGGAGGTTCTGGGAGCTGCGTCTGAAGAATTGCCCAGTGGCCCGTGCTATGCAGGCATTGGCCCCTCTCTTGAGTAAAGCCTTCACAAGAGGGATGTTCTGGTTCACTGCTGCAATGTGGAGAGCTGTCTGCCCTGTAAGCACACAAACAAAACAGGGTACCTGGGCATTAAGATTTGGTTTTGATATTATCCCTGCTTTGAGCAGAGTTCCAGAAGTTCATTTCTACTTAAATCTTTTTGTGAATCTGTTAAAAGGGATTTTACAATTTGCCAACAAGACCAACAGGATGATGTGTCCCATGAAGAACTTAATGGGATATGGAGATAAGATCAAGACATGGCCAAAGCAGGCCTGCTCAAGTTCTTCAAAAGATGTATTGGATTTTTTTTAAACCCAGAATTAATATTTTAGTGGTTTCAACAATCTGTCTAGTATTGCTGTGAAATACACAATAGACAACAATACTGTTTAATTTGCTTCTTATAAACAGAAAATGGAAATATTCATATCTCTTCAGAAGAAAAAAAATGGACACATCTCTTTTTAATCTCCAGTCTTTGTACACCAAAGAACCAAATTTTCATTTTTAAGAGGAAATCAGTTTGGTAGCTGTGAGAACAGACTAGACTAGATGTGCCTACACCTGAAGCTAAAACACTGGACATAACCTCACCATCCCACTACAGTCAAAAGACCAGCAGGGATTAGGGTTTGTGAGTTACTCATTTGCACATTTTTTGCATATCATATATGCATTCAATTGATGATTTGATTTTAATACAATCCCACTTTCCCACAAAGGGTCAGGAGCCACTTATATGTTGTTTTGCAATGCAGTAGTTTAGCAGTATATTGAACCAGAAACAGTGTAAGCCATTTTCCTAAATGTGATGCAATGTGCCTACACATTTGCTAAATGTGAAGGCAATGCTTCTTCCCTCTCCCTGCAGAGAACCCTAACCATTTCCCCGCCCTGAGGTACCTTCATAAAGCTCTGACGTCATCCTTTCATTGACGAGCTCTGGAGCAGCCTCCATCAAAGCCACTGCAGCCTCCACATTATCATACAAGGCAGCTACGTGAAGGGCTGTTTCCCCCACTGCGCCTAGAGAGTAAGAGAAGCATGTGGGTCATCTAGACATTCAGCCACATAGGACAAAAGCAGGTATGGATTTACTGATGTGGAGAATTATGGAAGTGCTAAGTTCTCCTTTGAGCATTGTAGGTTGCTGCCTCATTGTATGACATGCTTGGCTTTGTCTTTCATCCTTTCAAAACTTGGGAGCTGAATGGAGACTTCAGGTGTTTGTGAGAAGGAGGATGTTTTTTAAATGGCATGATACCCTGCCAGGCACACTCCAGCCATCTCCTTCAGGAAGTGACTTCACTCAGTCCTTCTAGAAAAGAGGCTTGGTCAAGCTGTAAACCAACCATATCACCTCCGATCTTCAGAACTCCCTTAAACGAACCATATCATCTCTGATCTTCACAACTCGCTTAGCAATTGGGCATGTCTCTGAGCTAGAAATCTCACTTTGTTGCAAAATGGAGACTATTACATTTTTTATTTTCAATCCTTAGCTTTAGAAGCTTGTCTCAGCTACTGGCATGTAGTTAGGTAATTTGATACTGCTAATGTAAATGTTGTGGTACAAACAATGCTACTCTGACTTTTGCAGAAAGTTCTTCTCTTCCCCAAAAAGTAATTTGTAACAAAAGAATCATCAGGTAACCTCTTTGATAGATATCACATGTTCCATCAGTGAGAAGTTTTGTAATAGCTCGGAGGTTATTCTCCTTGGCAGCCTGGAGTAGTGGGGATTCCCAGATCCTACAGTAAAAGAAACAGGGGCTGTTAAAGAACACTGTTAATCACAAAGTACCTCTTTGCAGAACTAGAATAAAGAGTACTCAAGCCAGTAAGAATCTTCAGAAATGATTTTTTCCTGAAAGATAGGTAATACATACCTACTACTTGTAGGCAATGCATATGTAATATTCTTATGCTAAAAAAAAAAAAATCGTTCAATTGCTCTTGCCTTACTGGCACATAACCATGTGGTGGCAGCAGAGGGAAAGCAAGCAAATTGATTCTTGTTCACACAACCCTCATTTTGAGGCATAGAAGATAACAAACGACCAGTCATTTCAGACTTTCTTTTACCAGAAGACCAGTTATCTTGTGAGCCAAAAAAAAAAAAAACAAAAAAAAACAAACAAACAAACAAAAAAAAAACCCAAAAAACAGCAGGCTTTTATGGACCAGAGTAAAAAAAGTTTTCCATTTGAATTCCCCACAGAATGGATAGAAAAGATACAAACAAGAATTTACCCTGTATCTCAACATAATGTCCTATGGTATAATTAAAGAAATGAGATCTGAAATGTCATGATACTGAGAGAACTGAGCAAGTTGATGTGAACTGAAAACCATGCCATTCTGGGAGAAAGCATGCCAAACACAAGTCCCAGGCCAGTGAAACATTTATAGATAAAGCAAAGCTGATAACAATAGTGAAAAATCTACTCTTGCAATTTAGTGTAGTCCTTGCAATTTTGAATGCTTCTAAATCTCCTGTTCAATCTCCTGACAATATCCATAAGTTACTAGCCTTCAATTCTTGATGTAAAAATGGTAGAACATCAATCTTATAACTTGAAACACACACCTGCCAATCCAAAATATATTTTTAAAATCTAGATATTTTAGGATGGTCTTTTTTTTCTAAGTGTCTGGTTAATCAGTCTTGAATGGTGTGGGCAAGACTCCCTTCACCCAGCTATATTTCTCTAAAAGTTAGGTATTTAGTTTCAGCTGATCACCTGTGCGCCAAGTACAGTCAATATATCTGGTCCAGTCAGTGATGGATAGGATAGGTATTTCCTGAAGGCTGAGCAATGTGAGCCTTCAGCCTTGCTTGCCTCACATACAGAGTAACAACTTGTATTTGCACTCTCTTTTACATTCCACCACTTAATGTCATGAGCTCTATGACCTCTGCTCTCTATTTGTCCATGCTAGTCTAGGGTATCAGGCTGAGATGGACTGATGGTCTCAGATTTTGCAGCAATATTGAATTAAAAAAAGGCACACACACACACCAAAACAACAACAACAACAAAACAAGTTCACAGTTTATCTGCAAGCTAAGGAGCTGTTCAATCTCTTTTCAAAAGATATATAGGACTGGAGCAACTGGTTTTCTTCCTCAGAAGAAACTCATTAACCTAGACCTCAGAACTCATTAACCTATACTAGGCTTAGACTTTTAAAATATAAAGAATAAGCTGCCCCAGTAGACCATGGGGAAAATTTTACTAACCTCCCATCCCATATGGAGATGTGAAACAGAAAGCTTCTTAGCCTTCCCATTCTTGTAGAAAGGGACAAAGGACTGCCAACATGAGCACAACATCTTTAAGCTTTATATATTGTTTTCGGTCTTTTCTGTGGTGCAAGGAGGAGTTAATTTTGTGAGAGATGAACTACAGACCTGCTTCAGTTTGGGGGGAAAAAAGTAACCTTGAGACCAAACAGACACTATTTTCTGGATAATGAATAAGAGGCATTTTCAGAGAAAAAAAGTATTCTTATATGGAGAACCTGAAAAACTGATCCCTTCTCATGAATGAGCCTATCCTACAAAATCATATAAAATACTTTATAGATAAGATCTTATGTAATGATTTATTATTATTACTTCCTGAATGGAACAAAATATTTCTTTTGAATCCAATTTTTACTATGCTAGTTACCTGCCACACCTGCTTGATCAGTATTCAAACAAGTTTTGCTAATGCCCAAAATTGGGGCACCCAAAAATCACAAAAAGATAGGCTAATTATTACTATATTACAAGTTATAATATTATTGCTTTTCTTATTTTACCATATTTTCAGAGGAATATTTTCATTTTTAAAAAATGGTGGTTTTTTGAGTGGATTTTCTGTTTTGTTGTTTTCTTACAAATAAAAATATGTATCTCATGTTCAAAAGTTAAAGCTTCAAGCGAAAAAATCCCCCCAGAAATGTAGGAAACCGTCTAAATCTGGGATTTCAGGATGACATAGCAAGATAATCAGCATTCCAAATGAGGTAGGTTCATCTTTAGTTTGGAGGTAAATTTTTTACTTTTATCTCACCTCTATTTTCTGAGAATATAGATTTTTAATTATTATTAAATACCTAACAGAACTCAGGTTAAGCTGTAATGTGTGAAATGGATTGAATCTAAGGAAAACTATAGAACAAAGATAATGGTGCCATGAACAAGGATAACTTCAGTCTTGTTTTCTCTACGTAATTGGCAAAGGATACTTTCCTTTCACCAAAGCTGAAAAACTGCTTGTTTCAGATCCCATGAAAAAAAGCACACAGGACATTTACATGCATCAAAACTATAAACTTGGAGATATAGTCAATGATTGTTTCTTGTGTTTTCATAGATTTCTTCCTCATATTATAGTAGTATTTAGCTGCAAAATTTTAGAAATACAGCTTTTCCTTGTCTTAAATTATTCTTTTACTAATAGTACTTTACAAACTTGAAGAAAAGTTGTTCTTTTTTACAGAGCTATCTTTGGATTTAATCCACTGAAATATGTGCAAGTTCTGAACAGCTTTATAGGAAGAGGATATTGAATTTGGGGCATAGAGCAAAACAAAGAGATATTAGAAGTATACAGATGAATAGGAATCAGTTGATCAAATGCAAGGTGAAAGGCACAGGCATATAATACTATTTAATATAATAAAAGTATAACTGAAGGGAATATTTGTCATTTCACAAAAGGAACATTTCATATCACCGAGAGCACCCCAAGTGACTAGAAACTAGATAAGAAAAATGGTTAAAGAACAGAATATAACTACAAATATTCAGAATGTAAAGAACACCATGCTGATCAAATCAGGGAATCCTTCTGTCATATTTTGTCTGTGTTCTTCAGACTCTTGGCCTTCTTCTTTACCTTATCTATGTTAATTGCTTCAATTAATAATTACAAGTTGACTGAATGAGAGCATTGCTACTAGGATCAGACAGATTGGGAGAAAATAAAGAGGCATTTGGAGCAAAACTTGTGAGATTCAATATAAGTGAAGAAAGTTTCTCATTTCTGTCTCTATTTTGGCTGAGGAAGATCGTATTTTTGGAGAATATTTCTGGAGAGCCAGGAAGAGGGAAGGAGGTGGGGTTTGAATAGTATAAACAATGCAACAATTGTTATGTTGATGCTTTACTGGGTATGTCTTTATCCCGCAGATGACCTCAAGAAGGAGGAAGGATTAGGCAAGAGACAATGTAGGAGGACACAAACACAATACCTTTCTCACAAAATTCTCCAAAGCCCTTGTAAACAACTAAATAAATTATAAGCATGTTAAGAGGCAGGCACCTAATACCTGTAACACTCAGCTGTCAGAAATTTAGACCAAAATTTTCAAACCTTTCTACTCACTGTGTTGTTCTCCAACTGGGCTCACAGATTCAGAGAGGCCAGGACAAATAGCAAGCTGGTAAATAACCTAGAAATGTTGATAAATGTCACAGTATACTGCCTCCAGTGCCCCAGAAATTCATGGCTTCCATATTTATATGCAATCATATATGTTTTTACCATGTCATATTTTTATGGCCCCTAACTGGGAAAACATTTTACTCTCATTTAAAATATATTATTAGAATTATCCAAAAAAATTTGATACATTATTGCAATGTAATGAGTATGTAAGTATTAAGTACTGGATGAACTACCTTCACTAATGAAAAAAAAAATTATATTACCTGAATCTTGAATCTTCGCACTGGATTACAATTTTTAAATATTTAAAAGCTCTGTATATTTAACCAATTTTCTTCTTTACCCATCAAACACAGCATGAATTCTACATATTACAACTCTAGTTTCTGTGTGTCAAAACAGCCACAAAATAAACACTATAACTTTAGATTCTTAAAAGAACTTCCTACATTTCATGCTTAGTTTCCATAAACTATCTTTAGTCCCTGGATGAAGAGAGAAGATTTCAGAGAATGATTCAGCACAGGGACCTACTTAGGCACTTGGAGAAAACAATTCAGCACAGCTAAACTGTCTTCTATATCATTTCCTGCATCAACTATGTAATCAAGGCACAATAAGCTCATAATGCATCCACCTAAATTGTGTGTGTAGCAATCAGTGCAGTACTGATATCTCTTTATAGGATGAGTTTAAGGTAAACACAGTTATACAGACAAATAGTAGTTCTGATGGGCAACAAGAAACTTGATTGTATCCCCATGGAACTATGTCTAAATTCTCCTACTAAGTTAGGTATGCTGGTTAGCTGTCTTGAGGCACTCAGTGATTCTGGAACCTGTATTACTATCATCCAGTTTACTTAATAGATGACTCAATGATAGGCTCAGGAAGTTATGATTTGTTTTTCAGTAGAGGTGAGGACAAGTTAGCAGCACCTGAAAATCCATTGTGAAACAAAGAGGAGATAGAATGTAGGTCAGATTCTGACTGAGGGAGTAACGTGAAATAACTTTAAAGAAGATAAGGGATTTTATAAGCATCCTCTGCTGCTAATACATATTTTTCTGCATTTACAGCTTTTTAGGCACTTCTTAACTCCATAAGGCTCCATAAGACTGAGTTATAAAAGCAGGAATTTGAATTTATAGGGTAATTTTTAATGAAGCAATTATGCCAAATATGTGAACTTTTGACACCAAGCAATCTGAAGCCCTTTCTTCTCAAAACTGTGCTCATCGGAGACAAAAAAGAACATTTCTTACTCCTCCTGCCTTCCCTTCTACTGTTTGAGCCATTCCCTAGCTTGAGTATTCCTACTGCCAGTAGAGTTTAATCTGGCATCTGTTGGCTTCATTCCCTATCTTCATGGCAATGTCCATTACAGAAGACCTAAGGCAGGCCTTTCAAACTGACATATAAACTCAGCATCAGCATCTTATTTTAGCTTTCTTTTCTTTCCCTGGTGCAGTACTCAGAATATTCATTCCTCAGCACTTCCTTGTGAAATCACCAAAGTAGATTCAATTCTCTCTTTCTTGTGCCAGTCAGCTTGTGTTTGCAGGCCTTCAGGAGAGTACTCAGAGAAAGCTAAACAACCAGAAGGAGGAGCAATGCCAAAGAATGTGCTATGAATGAAGAGTACAAAGTGAAAAGGAGACAGATTAGGATAACAGGAGCTCAGAGAAGGAGTAATGTCAACAAATTTCTTCAGCATCAGCAGCAAGAACCAATAATTTAATTGGGAACTCTTCTGAACCTGTGTGAAAGGCAACAGTAAACAGAGCTTCCCCTACGATGATGGGCTTTATTGGTTCTTTCCAACAGGAAAAAAAGATCCAGACTATACACTTGCTGTTGTAGGATACTAAAAACACTAAAATTACTTTGTGTAGTCAGGTTGCAATTGCACATGCTACACAAGCAATTGAGCTTAAAGTTTTATCCCCTTTGATGTTTTAACCATCCATTACACTGAGTAGCAGAAAGCTTGCTCATTCTCCTCCATTAGGGCAGTCTCCTAGCAAGATCGCATAAAAATCTGCATCTGACAGTACCACAAGAATAATCTCATGCTAATATTGGATCAGTTGTTTATTTTTCCTGCACTGGTTATTTATTTATTCACTGAGTTATTTATAAAAGTAGTTTGTCCTCATAAAAAATAAACTCACCCTAGGACAAAAAATCTAGCCCTTCTCAATAGGGATCTTCATGCAGATTCATGCTATGTTGTCTTCCTTGCCCTGCATCTAATTGGTTTCTTCTAATAATTCTTTTAATTCTTTTTTTTTTGTTTTTCTTTTTCTTTCAGAGAATAAGTTCTATGTCTAATTCTTCATGAGAAAGTTTATAATCAAGCTTAAGAAAGCAAATGGGTTAGTAAACCTGCAGACCTAAATCACATCGTAGGCAACAGAGCAATATGTGTATGTGTTTGTGTGTTGTGGGAAAAAATGTGAGCTCCAGATAAGCTTCACATCTGTTTTTTTTTTTTTTTTTTTTTTTTGTTAATATTAGGCTTAAAACAACTTTCAGTGAGTGCCGAGCATAATCAAAAAAAAGACAAAAAATGATGGTATTATACCTTTGACTTTCTCGTGCATTCAGTCACAATTTTCAACAGGCTGATCCTTGCACCTTGACTACTGAGAAGCACTGTTACTGAAACTCAATAGAAATGATGGAGCTGACATCTTTGTGTCACTTTCATCTTTGAGAGCAAAGGAAACAATTTATGTTGGTTCCCTATTATATTGGTTGGTCCAGAGGCTGAAAGCTCCCCATGTCAATGTATAACTCATAGGAAGTTCAGTGCTCAGGATTAGGCTGAGTTATTTTGTTTGCACCATGTTTGTTTTTATGGTGAGAAAAGCCCTATGAATACAAGAAAGTCTAATCTGTCTGTGGGACCAAAGAGCCACACAAATCCTCGAGAGAATAATAGCAGTGATGTGAAGAGGGATAAAAAGGTTTTATCAACATACGTTTGCAAAGAGCTGCTCAGCTCTCTGCAAGTTATGCAAATTGTTCCAACTATCTCTAATGGATTATTTCTGGGGGAACAGATTTCTATATTTCTGTAATTAATTAATACATGCAAAATGGCTTTGATATTTCTGTTGAAATATACGAGTTGAATTATTCTTAATAAATAATTAATTCTCACAGCATCCCAGGAAAGTCAAGTGATACCACTAATTTGTAAGGAATAACAAGATATTTGCAGGCCCATAGCACATGACATATAAGGAAAGGTTGAGGATGCTGAGTTCAGTCTGCTGAAGAAGAGGTTTGAGGCAATCAAACAGCAGCCTGGTTGAAGGGGATTGATAAAGAAGAACGGACCAAACACTTGCTAATAGTAGATGATAAAAAAGGGGCAATAGCAGAAAAGTTTGTCTTGAGAAGTTCAGTCTGGAAGGAGGAAAAATATATATCTTTTTTGCCACGAGGTTACTACAGCACTGGAAAACACACTTAGAGAGGTTGTGGCATCTCTGTTGTAGGAGGCTTTCAAGAGTCAATCAAATAAAGGCAAGATCTCTCTCTCTCTGTCCCCACTGCCCCTTTCTCTCCCCCGCTCCCCCGCCCTTTTTCTCTCTTCCCCTCCTCTCTCTCTCTTCCCTACCCCCTCTCTCTCTATATATATATCTATGTATACACATGCATATAATTACATAGGTCCATGTAGCCATATTTTGTCCCCAGAGATGCTCAAAGTTTTGGAAGTAAAGAAAGATTTTTACAAGGGAATAAAAGCAATTTTATAATTTGCATACTGCAGCCAATCTGCACACAGAAATTACAAGGAATATTGAAAACTATAGACACAGCTCCATTTGCTGGACAACACTGCATATGTAAGGGACAGCGCCACAACCTTGATCTACTATTTACATATGTAGACACAAGCAATATGCTCTGTATATGCTTTGAATATACTGGCATCCAGGTCAAGGAGGTGAGAAATAGCAGCCCAACATAGGAAGTGAATGATCTCAAAAATGTGGAACAATACTGAGCCCACTGGACCCCACAGTAAGGGCAAGCTTCAGAGAGCAAAATGCCCCAACAAACCATCAATTCAGCCATAGCTCAATAGAGCTTAAATAAGTCACATTCACTGGATGATGGAACTATGGAAGTACCTTAATTAGCTCTACAAATCAAAGCCAGAAAGAGAGAGCATGCATTTAGAATTTGTGATGGAAATGCTACACTCAGTGCGATTCAATTGAGACCTATTAAGTCTAGCTATTGAAGAAAATAAGACTGGAATTCCAGAAACATTCCAACTTTAAAAAGGAAATCTTATAAATAAAAGTGCACTCAAGGTGTTTAAAGCTTATCTGCAGGCAGGAAAGCCTGAAGAAAAAGAGAGAAGCAGCAGGAAGAAAGAGAAAGACAAGAAACTTGAAGTGCACTGTACCTTTTCTGCTGGAGGAGGTAGATTTCGTCCAGATGTTTATCAGAGGATTTTTTGCCTTGCAACATCTGACTCAGTCCATTCCAGATCCGGAAATAGAAGGACTTTCTATCCCCAAATAAAGGCACCCCCATTGCAAGTCCCCTCTTGTGTGTTGCCGAGCTGGCAGAAGGCCAGCAATCCTCACTTTGATAAAAATCAGGAAAAGGCAGCACCGGCTACAAGGCAGCACTGCTCTTCTTTCACGGGAGACTGTCCTTCAGATGCATCAGCTGATCAAAGTACACGTAAAAACACAAAATAAAATCATTTCTGCCATACTTCTAGCCTCATCAACAGATACTTAGTTTCCAAAATAGCCCAACCCAAAGGTGTGTCTGATTTAGAAATAGTTCACCAGCAACCTTCCCCTCACAAAGACCCTATATACAGCCCTGAGGATGACTATACAGAACAGATGTCCTAGGCTTCTAGTATTTCTGTTCTGTTTCTGAAGTATAGAATTTAAAAGTAATCTTCCCTCTCTCTGAAACGCAACACATAAGCATAAGAAACCTTGCAACAGGCAGATGAACAAGCCAAGTGAAACACCTTTTACCTGAATGAACCTGTGGGAACGTGCCCTAAAAGACACTGTGCTCTAGGAAGGCGGGAGAGAGGAGGACACACCTCCTGCCCCAACTCTCTGCAAATCCTATTAAAGACACAGTCGTTTGAGTCCCCACCTTCTCTGCTTCACACAAACAACATGCATGCACTTTAGAAGCTGAAGGAAAAGTTTGTGTACATGCATACTTTGAACTTTTCATTTTACTTTATTTCCTGTATCCTCTTGATGTTTCTTCATATTACTACTTCAGAAAGGCATACTTAGGGATGGAATTACTTTTTTTTTATTATTTATTTACCAAAACTTTTGGGGGGGCTGGGAGCATCAGCCAGCTCTTAGGGGTGCTTGTGAAGAAGCAGCAAATATTTCAAAACAGACATTTTCCTAGCTGAACAGTGGAGAAGCTAGAAGAAAATCTGGGAGGAAGGAAACTACATAGCCTTCTTTTTTTTTTTTTTTCTCTGAAATAACTGTCCTAATATTCTTGCAGGTTGCATCAGCAGAAATTTTCCCTCATCCTTAATACTGCTGTAGTGGAACAGGGTTTTGCTTGAGTTCTGCATGCCTAGAGCTAGGAGGAATCACTAGGTAAGAGAGGAAAATATGCAAAACAATAAGATAGCCATAAGACAGTTATCCCTTAAGATCTTCAGGTTTATTTAGAGGCTATGCAGACTTGTCAAAACAGGATTCATTTCCAAACTTCTGCAAACTCCTGGAGTACCCTATGCTTTTCGTTGCACCTGAGTCCTACTGTGACTATAGGTCCTAGCCTTGCTTTTTAAGCACTACCTTCTGCTCCTGGCATTATTCTACCTCTACTTGCTTCTTGTTCCAGATTCCTACTGTTAGTAGGGTCCTTAGCCTGAATGTCAGTTGTGTGTTTTTCTGGTACATGTCTTGACTTCTCTTGTTTCTGTCTTTAGCTCATTCTAACTGCAAAATCTGGCTTCATTTCTTAATTCCAGTTTGTCCCTATCAAAAAAATACGACAACTGATGTCAAAACATCCTACATACACTTTCTCATCTATGTCCATAGGCCATTAGTAACAAATAGGATGAAAATAGTGACAAAGTAAGAATGAAAATTACCAAAAGCTACATGGCCAAATGTGTTCCTTGTGTTCCTTTCTAACAATGGTAAAAAATGAGGAGTAGAGTAGCAATGTTAGGATGGTGTTGATTCTGCCCAGTTACCCTGTGGTGGTAGGGCATGTATGAACATTTCATGTGGCACAGTCAATATGTGCTGCCCTTTGTGGAGCTAAGGAGGCTGCATGAGCAAGGCAATATGTGGAGAGAAAGAGAAAAAATACTAGAGCTGTTACCAAGGACTGCCCATTTACACATATCTGCTACAAATAAAATGTTATCAGGAAGCCACTTTGGCCACTGGAAAGTTCCATACTGCTAGAGACACAGCCTTCTGTATACCACATTATATTTTTTTCAGATCAGAGTACATTTTAAAACCAATATCCTAAATTTGAATAGCCTAAATATGAATGAACTGACTTATCGTGACCTTGAAGCTCCATTTAGCTCTATCAGTATATCTGAAAAGAAAAAAAATATTATACAAAAATTATAGGAAAAAGTTACAGGGAAAAAAATTATATTGTCAATATTTTTTTTTTCTGTCCTGTTCAATTCTTCTGTTCAATCTTTTTTTCAAATATAAATCAAATGATTATTACCTGGGCTGTTATAAAAGTAATTTAAATGTTAATGTAGAAGCAGGCATGATTTGCACAATACGTGGCATAGATTCCTTTCCTTCTGAATGGCCCTGACCCTTGCATTCCATGCTCTCACAAAACTCCTGTTAGCCTTCCTGGAAATTTTGAGTGGCCAAGGTATGTAGGATTCAATCCAATGTGTTTATCTGGTGAAAACTGCAAAAGCTGGGTGGTGTTTCAAAGGTACCCTGAAGAAACAAGTGTAACCCTCATCTTTCACAAAATCCACAATAATGTGAAACCAGGAAGTAGAGATGATAAAAGACGTTGCAAAGGAGAGGAAGGTTGTTGAAAGCTAAACATGGTAAAAGTTCCTCACTTATATCTCTTGAAAAGATTTCAAGGATTTCTACTTAGGACAGAAAGGTGGGTAATGAACGGTATCATCAAGAGTTATACAAAGTAACTTCTGAGGGAAAAGTGAAGTCAGCCTATTTATTGTTTATGGTGATTTTAAATCCACTCCCACATTTGTCTTACAATTTTGTCCCCAGATCTATATTAAGCAATTGGTAGACATATAAACTGGCATGTTATAATTAGACATCTTCAACATATTGTATAACTATCAACTAACAGGGACCAAAATTGTGTATATCAGACATAAGCATCATGTCATACCTTTTGCTTGGACAAATTTCAGCACAGAAATTTGCCTGTTTTGCTGTCTGAGAAACAGCATTGGAGCCAAAAGCTTCCGGGTTATTTCAGAAGTTCTTATCCTTACACTGAATCTGTCTCTTGTTCTGTATTTTTCTTTTTTTTTCTGAAAATATGCGTTCAAACCTTAAAAAAACCCATATTTTCTATTCGTTGTTGAAATTCACAAATACTTTTTTCCTTATCCCTCATAAGTTTTCTCTTCACAAAATCATCACTTCAGACAAGAGAAATTCTATCAGTCCAGCAAAGCAAAAACATAAATGAAAAGCAAAGCACACAGACACAGATCTGCATACCCAAGCTTACGCTACCATCTTTAGAGCATAAGCGGAAATGCAGCCTACAAACAGACTTCTGTCGGTCTTTCAACTGTTTCTCTGCATGTTCCCAGTTACAGTGCAATTCTTTTTCTGGAAGAGTGACATCAGAGAAAAGAATAAGAGAATAAGAAGAACATTAAAAAAGCAATAAAAAATAACAGTTCCTGAGTTTCTGAGAACAAACAGAAAACAGGAGAGGAAGCCTAGAACTCATGAGGTCGGCTTATGATTTTCATGTTGCTTGGACACATACCTTCATCAAGTAATAGTATGATTTCTTCATGTATATATGGATAATTTCCCATCTGAGAAGGTAATGATGAGTAGCCAAAGACCAGCACATAATATCTGTAACATGGCATGTTACAGATAAGTTAGGGAACCCTACTGGATCATGGTATTTCCAGTCATTCAAGTTGCAGCACCATATTTGTGTAGCAGTGCAAAACAAGGCTGAGGATGAGTGTATGCACCTTACGTAAAGTTTCACATCATACTGATGAGTATCTATGAAAAGATATATGATATATATGATATATATCTATATAAAGAAAAACATGTAAAGTAGCACAGGAAAACAGCAAGGCATTCCCAGAGAAGCATACTAGTAACATTATCTCCACCAGTTTTTAGAAATTCTTATCTTCACAAGAGCTCATCTACTATGTAAAATAGAATGATTTAACCACTAGAAAATCACAGATAACAGAGGCAGAAGCGACTTAACAGTGCATTATAAACATAGGGTCATCAAGGATCCCCTATTTATTGCATAACTCTGATGTGTAATTCTGGGAATCAGTCTCATGACCCGAAAGACAGAAAAAACTTCGAGGTAAGCTTTGTTTTAGCTCAGTGAAGTGTCTCTGCACTTCTTGGTTTGAGGTAGCAGAAAGCAAGGTCAAGGTCTACTTGTGGTACAGAGTGCCAGCAGAGACACAGACTCCTTTGAAAAACGCATTTCAAAGGTCCTGATGAATTGCATGAGGGATCAGTAGTAGTTCCGCCAGTTGTTATATTAAATTCTGGTGCAAGAGAAAGAAGATCCCAAAACTTTAGAAGACTGTCCCACCAACCTATGCAGCAGACTTTGGCACAGGTGGCATTTCCAGAAACAAAGGAGATGTCAGCCAGAACTGAAAACATCTGTAAAGTGTAGCTATAGAGATTCTTCTAGTATTATATTGAGTTTTCTTAGAGATGGGCCAGTGCTAACCCATAAGTAACCTTGAGTGAATGAATCAGTAGGATTCTCATTGAGGTAACTCAGACAAACAGTCTGGGTGTTTTCTTACCTTTGTGCTTTGTGCTATTGGCTTAAGTTGGAAAGCTTTCTGTCAGTGAACTAGGAAGCTTACTGTTGCCAATTTAGACTGGAGATCAATCACCCAGCCTCATACCTTGGGATAGCAGCTCTGGGACTCACATGCCCCAAAGCAGCAGCAGCTTATTCCATTGGAAAAAGTGAAATGAGTGAACATGAAGCAGATTTCCTAGTCTTGCACAAAGGAATCCAGGAGTGGATCTTAACATCAAAGAGGGAATATACTAGTGGCAGAGGAATGAAACATCAGCTGAACTGTAAACTAGAAGAAAAAAAATGAGAGAGTAGGAATTGAAGTTGTAAGATGTCATCAAGCTGTGAGACCCTTTTCATCTGGGTCATTTCAAAGGTCCTAATGAATTGGATGAGGGATCAGTAGTAGTTCCACCAGCTGGGATTTTAAGACATGTCCAAGTGAAGAATCTCTAAATCAAACTGTAACATAGTGGAAAAAATAACACAGAAGAACACCTCACTAGTTTTATTTGATAGCCAGGAGTACCACAAGCATAACCTATCTTTAATTTAATACCTAGGGAATTCCATGTGTGAGTCTTACAATTGGTAGAACCAGTTTTTCTACAAATATTAGAAGATCTCATTGCTTCTCATTGATCCACAAGTGGATCAGAATATGTATCTGGGATTAATCCACTAAAATGGTAATCCAAATTCTGTAGCCAGCAACATTTTTGCATTTAGGAAAAATGATGAGGCTAGCATAATAGCTGCTTGGTGTTCATATCCTGTAAGTTGAATTAAGACTACGATCTGGCACGTTGACTCCTGATTCTGTAGCTTGCATCAGGCTTGAAAGATTCTGCAACCGCTGAGAAATGAAACCTTCCTAGTTTGAATTTGAGTTTTTAACTTGTAGCAGTAATTGTGTTATCATGTCAGCACGAATATCAAGGAGTCAAACTTGAATTGTGTCTGATTTATTTTGGCCACAATAGATTAGGTCACCCAATACTTGGAAACCACAGTTTTGACTTTTGATGTTATCTAAACCATTATTACAGAACTCCAAAAATTGTGTTTTAGTAAATGAGGGAAGAGGGAGAATTCTGAGGTAAGTGTTGATTACAAGAGTTCAGCTTTGGTTTTGGCTAAATTTGGATCCTGTTAAAATTTTTGTTGGGAAGATTCATTGCTGGCTAATTGCCATTCAGTTGTACAGCAAAGGTTACAAGACATGCCACAGACTTCTATGATCTGTGAGATCCAGTAGATTCAGAAAATCTCAGTCTTTATCTTGCCTCATTATGTTCCTGAGTGCACAGATAGGCTTTAACAGCCCTAACCAGCCTCACTTGGGGTTTCTACCAATGCAGCCTTATCCTCAAACTCTCCCAGCCTCTAGAGCTGGATTGAATCTTTCTCTTCAAGCTCCAGAGCTCCCCAGGGTAGCCTGGATCATTCTTCCTACCAAGCTCATAGCACATCAAGGGTGACTTGAACATATTTGCTTGCTCCCAAGCCTCTCCAGCCCCTAAGGATGCCATTAAACACACCAGATCACAGGAAGAGGCTAGATCTGACTGATTACTTAAAAAGAAAGGGTCATCCCACCACTCCCTCAAGCAGTATGAAACTAAAAACAAGTATCTCTGCATATGTGATCATGAATGTGAAAGAAATATTCAGTAGAAAACACTAATATTCATTCAGGGCATTTGAAAGACTCCTTACAGAATTTGCCTTGTAGAGAAAATGACAAAGGGACCCATATTTATTGTCTTAACAAGTGAAAGGCTTTTGATCAGGTGACATATCTCAGCCTGATTCCAAGCAGGCAGACTTAAAGGTCCTCTCCAAATAAAAGCAGAGAGGCTAGAAATGTTTTTTTCAGAAACTTCTCCAAGCAGGTTTTCTGCTAAGTGGCTTTCCTCTAGATAGAGGAAGTTTTTGTTTGTTCATCACCTTGGTTATTCATCTGAGGAAGGTTCAGATTACTGTGTTACTAGGTGAGTAAACCTGTTCCTTCCGTGGTGATATGGTACAAAAGTAGTTAAGAAAAACTCTACTTAGCTGTAGCCTTCACTGTCCCATCCTTCTGGGAAAAGGGCTATTATACACTTCATGGAAAAATTTACTGTAGAAACTGGAGTGGTATATGCAAAACAGAAGAGATTCAAAAAGAAAAGACTAAACAAAATATTGTATGAAACTTTGACAGCATTGTAAAAGGACAACAAACAAACTTCCAGAAAGATGGAACTGCTGTTTTCCATTTAATGTTTGCTAAAATATTTTATTTGCATTTATTTGTAAATTTATATTTACTAGTTAATAACTTTTCTTTCTGCTTCTGCTGAAAAAGTAAATTGATACTTAAGGTTGTGGGTATTTTTTTTTAATTCTTATTTTTCTTTGAATTCTATTGGTTTCACACAGTTTAATAACACTTAAACTTTTAAAGAAACAAGTATATGAGTGAATACTAGCAGCAAGAACCTCCCTGTACTCTTCAGCTACTGATTCTGTATATTAAAATTTATTTATATATATCACAATTTCATTATACATATTTATGTATATCACAGTATTTATTTTTGTCATTTTACACAGTGTTGGATTAAAGAGTTTCATTTCATTATAATTCCTTTGTACTTTTTGCAATATGTTGAGACTTTCCTCACATTCATGCTATCCAGATAGATTCCTTCAGTTATTTAAATATGACCTTGAGCTACTATTTCAGCTAAAGAGCCTGACCATCTCTATTCCTATTGCTGTTTCAGTTGAATTTAGCTCTTTAGCTGAAACAATTTATCATTACAAACGCATAATTAAGAAGATATAAATCGTCAAAACTAGATACTGTCCTCTCTACCTCTTCTATGGAGTAAAAGTTCTAAGTTTTTGAATTTAAGCAAATCTTAAGGTAATGCCACATATTCCCGACTTTACTTGGACTGAGCCAAGGTTATATGCAGTTTCTTCAGGGTATTTTTTCTGACGGAACTTTTGAGACACAATACAGAGAGTCTCCTGAAGCCTATGTTGTCAGTGAGCGCTTGCTAGATTCCTAAAGAAGGAAGTGAAGGTCTTCACTTACATAACTCTGAATATGTCAGGGTTTTAGGGGAAAAAACATTATTAGAGGAAGTGTACTGCCTTTCTGAGGGCTTCTGAGAATGGAAATTGAAATAAAAATTTATTTTCCTGTATTCAAGTATGATTTATAATACTTTCCAGGCATGCTCTGAAGCCTCATATTGTGAGTGGATATGGACCAAGCAATTAAATATAAACTTCAATCTTCTTTAAGCTACATATCAGCCAAGATTTTCTCTCTTTTGTTATTTAGATTACTCAAAATGGCATACTCTGCTCTTGAGTGAGCAACAAAATTGCTCTTGTTGATGCTGAGAGGAGTGTAGACAAAGTAAACCAAAGGTCACAAAGTAATGAAGCAGCACAAATTTGATACCACAAAATGGCATTAGGAGGTGACTCAGTAGGAGCCTAGTTTCTCCTTTGATTTAGTTCTACTCCTTATGCCAGGTGTGGTCACTGTACATTGGCTGTGACTAAATACAAATTCAAGACTTAATGTAACACCCAACTACTGAATAATAAACATGTTTCATGTTATTCCTAACAGTCATCATACCAAGTACACTAGTTTGTTACTGTACTTGCACATGAAATATAGCACGATCTGCTGCAGAAGTGGAGTTCTATCCTTTGGCACTATTCTGTGCTCCATGGATTGCTGGGGGTTCACTCATTTTTATAGTCTTTTTCCTACTCAAAGTACAGAGGACACCTTCACTAAGTTTGCAAACAACACCAAACTCTGCTGGAGTCAGGACTGCTGTTCTGAGAGGCCTTGACAAGCTGAAGTAGTGCATCAATAGGAACTTCAGAGTGCAACAAACAAAAACACCTAGTTCTCTGTGAATAATTTCAGGCTAGGGATCATCCCTGTAGAAAAGGACTTGAGATTTTTAGTAGTTTGGGGTCACCTGTGTGCCCTTGAAGCAATGAAGGTCAACTACCAGTTAGGCTGCACAAACATGAGTATAGCCAGCACACCAAGAGAAACTATTCTTCCCCTCTGTTGGAGGGGAGTCCCACAGCAGCACAGAATTTGGTCTAAACTAACCAAAGCTGCTACACATAATAAATTCTCTACACACAATAAATTCTTGTGATCTGTTCTGCTTTGTAGTATTTTTAAATGATGTGTCTTAAAAAAACAAACAAACAAAAACCAAAAAACCCAACTCCCCCCCCCCCCCAAAAAAAAACAAAAAACCCACAGAATTAGGGGTTTTTCTAGAATTCTAGAGTTAGAATGTTTTTGCCCATCTTCTGATTTTAAGCTTGTAAGATCAGACAGCACTTCTCTAGCACTGCTGTAAAGGATCTGGGTGACCTTCATCCAGACCCTGAGGAAAGATCAGAAAGTATTTTTCCACCTGAACATCCCCTGTGCACCCACGGCATTTTTCCATAATTTGTTCTTTGGAGTCACCAAGTTTACGAAGAAAGAAATGCTGACTTAATACACTTACTTCATTTGACTCTTCTCGGGTAATTCTATATAGAGAAATGTGTTATCTGTGTGAAAGTTATTTGCCTCATAAGCACCTTCTGAAGGCAATCATGATTGACTCCCAATCCACTCTCATCTGCTACCATGTATAAACTTAACTTGAAACACAATTATTTCTCTTGTAGATCCGTTGATGATTTTCTTTTTCAATTCTTGTTTTCAGAAAGTTTTTGTAATATCACTTCTTTCTCTTAGGTGTTGGATTTTTTTTTTTTCCTTTTTTGTGTGTTTTGTTTTTTTTTTTTCCCTTGCTCTTGGTTGTATTTTTTTTTTTTTTTTTAGGAATCTAGGTTCTTCTTAATTTTTCTTCATTTAGGAATATCCTTTTTCCAGCCCAGGATTTTGAGACATTTTCATTTTTTTGTCCAGTACTGAAACTCTCATATCTGCTTCCTTTTCAAAATAACGTAATCAGAACTTTATGTGGTATGGAGAAATGTCATGTACTAACAATGTACTAATCAATGTACTAATGCCTATAAAATTTGTAGGCTTTAATTTGCCAAGTCATTTACACAGTTCAAAAAACACTGCTAATTTGTAGACCCATGCAATGCTTTGTAGCTAGCTTATGGACATTTTCACTTCTAGACCATTTTAGTTAAAATCGTGTTGAAAGGGTTACATGCTGGTCAAGGAGAGACTGATGATTGATAGTTAGCCATAATTTTTAAAAAGCTGGCAACAAGTGGTATAGACAGTATAAATTTAAATCATCCCACTACACTTTTTAGCTGCACTGTTACATTTCATTCAGCCACTGTAGTTATGTCTCAAAAAAAAAAAGTACTGATTTCTTTGCCATAGTATAACAGCAAAGTTGTAGCTGCATTTTTAGTTTATGTGCTGCCAAGCCATATTTCAAAAAGTTATGTGGATGATGATTCTATGAGGTAAAATGGGGGAGTCTCTTAGCTACTTATGGTTTTATGAATTACCTGTGTGAGTTAGATTTCTTGAATATAAATAAGGAAATAATAAGCATCTGATAACAAATAATAATGTAAATATTTTTAAAATTAAAGAATTTAAATGATCCTAGATTTTTGCTCAGATGTCTACCCTAGAGGAGAGATTTACATGAAACCTTACCCAAATGAACAAATGACTTTAAAAATGAGAGTAAGAATACCTTTTACAACTAGTGAGCAAAATTAGTTCTGTGCTTTTTTTTTTTGAATCAACTTTGTCCTGTGTCAGATCTTTAATATTGTCTATGCTCTCCTTTCCCATGAATTCACGTAGTATATTTTTGCTGTTAATAGTTAGTTTTTTATACTGTGCAGAAACAGCAAACTTTTAAAACAACATCTAGGAAGTCAGGATCAGAAAACAGTATGAATTGATCTTTTAAATAGACAGAAGCATAGTTTTTTTCAGCCATCTTTTAACATGAAAACAAACTCAGAGGGCAATCATTTAAGTTACTAAACATAAGGCTTTTGAACTTCCCCACCTTTGGGGTTAATCTCAACAAAAACACTTTTGAATCTGCTATCTTTGGAACAAAGGGAGAACAGCAAAAAAATCTTCAAAACAGATTCTGCTATTTGTGTCCTAGGGCTAGATTGCACAGCACACACAAAGACACTCAACATACTGCTGAGCTCAAGTACGACAGTGATGAGTATGGTTCGCATTCCAAACCGACAGATGAGATTAGACTTTGGGCATCACATTATCAGGAGTATTACTGGGAAGAATGTAGTTCCTGGCCAGTTCTGCTCTCTGAGAAAGCCTAAAAGGAGTTCAATACTAGGGAGTACTTCTGCCAAAACTATACCTCCAGAACGTGTTCACTTGCCTTACAAAGAGGAAATACAATTTATTGGTAGTATCAGTGTATGCCAATTTTGAAAGAAATATCAATAGAAGAGAGGGTCTCGAATTTAAGTGAGAGAGATGAGGAGAAGGGCAAGCACATAAGAGAAGATGTAGGTAGCGCAAAAATATCTGAGATCATATCTTTGTAGCCATTGTTCATCCAGTTCATGCTACCAAAGAATCCTCTCAGTCATAAGATTTATTTTGGGACATAGATATTTCTCTCTCCCTCTCTAGGCACAATTTGAATTATTTACCAAACAATAATATTGAAATATGCAACTATCATTTGATTGTTTTTTTTTTTCACCAAAGTGAAAGCAAAAAGTAGTAAAGTTAGTACGCTGAGTAGTATATTATGCAACTACCTGCATGAGATACCTTGAAGACTGTTTGTAATAGTCCCACTTAACTAATACATACGAGATACTATTCAAACAAAATCTTGCCTCTAAATGAAGTCATTGGTATTTTGCAATTTACTTCTTTGCAAAAATCAACATTCGGTTATATTTAAAGGGTCAGTGGGAATCCCTTATATCTGCCTGTTCCATTGCACTTAATTTTGAAAACACAGGCTTCCAAATATGGAAGAAAGAAATAGTGGATTTACAGTGGAGACTGGAAGAACAGAACTTCTCTGATCACAAGGAATTAGAATGATATCTATTCCATGGCAAATTCAGAAGTGAAAGTCATTGGGATTAACATATAGTGTTGCACAGCTGTGTAGAAAACATTAAAATAAGAAAAATAATCTTCTAATAGTCTTTTTTAAAACACAGAATTATTTATTTAGTTCTCTGAATACTAAATATTATCCCTTGCTAGTAAGAGTGACTAAAATATATAGCATGACATAGATCTTGCACCTTCAGGGGCAGTTCACAGTAACACCTTTGGCAGCAGTGAACCATCACAGACTTTCTTTCAAACAACTTAATTATCTTGGCTCTCAGTCTTATCATTCTACTGCCCTCATTTATCCCAAACCAAATTACAGCCTGGAAGGGGATTACAGCAGTGATTTGTGTAGCTTATCAAGTGGATAGTTATATCATGTGGTCAACTCTGGAACAGGTTCAAGAGAAATTAAGAATCTAGTATAATTGCCCATTCATAAAGAAAACACGTCAGAAAAATGTCGCTAATGTTTTGCCTGGGGAGGAATGGATGCAGGACTCTGACAATGCGCTGAATGACTTTTTCCATTCCCAAGATAGCTATATCCTTCATCTCATCTGCTATACCTACAGGAACATGCAGAGTTGCTTCACATCTTATTCACAAGAACTCCCATATATATATATATATATAGCACTGACCCATGCAGAGGCCTCATTCTCTTGCTGTAATGATATTTATCATCTTATTGAATAAAAATAATTACTTAGGATATTTGTTAATTTAATGAAATAATCGTTAAATCATATCTTTTCCCACACAGAACTTAGAACACTTCACAAATGAAAACAAAATGAAAGAAAAGTCAATATCTGCGTTAGTTACTGAGGGTGATCCAAAGAAAGAGAAGACGTGCAGATTTCATAGAAATGAAACACACCTTGAGTCCTCCAAGCAACACATCCTGCTGCAAGCCTATGGAGGCCTACAGTGTATATTGGACTGAGTTCCTGATTTTGCAGACTTTTTAATGTATGATTTTTTGGATTTCTTTGTGAGAAAAAGAATCCTGCAAATATTAAGCTAGCAGATTCAGAGAGCAGAAGACAAATAGAAAGTTCCCAGATTGTGGGGTTTTTTTAATAATCTAACAGATATTTTCTTAGTTTCCTTAAGAATTTGCTTAAGAACTGTGCCTTTCTGAATGAACATATATAAGAATCTGTACCTCCTCCAAAGTCAGGTTTTACCTTGTGTCTAAATTTGGCCAGAGTACTGAAGTACTTTAGAACAAAAACACAGGAATGTTTTAAAGCAAACATAATAAAACCATTGTAAAGAAGATTCCAAATTTTATTGCTAACATAAGGCAGACGGTGGTTGATGATTGCCACAGAGATGCTGAGATAAGTGATATGGGGCTTGACATGCCAGACGGAGAGGTACTTCAGCAGTTGAAGCTGTTTTTTGGGAGACTGCTTCGTCTTACTAGGCTACACAAGCTCTACTGCGGCTGGTAAAGGCATCAAGCTCTTCATCCATTTAAGAAAGGGGGGCCTGGAAATTGAGTAGTCTGATTTAGGAGCTACCAACTGTAGAACAGATTTCCTCCTTTAAAATTCCAAGGAGAGGACCTAAATCCAGGTATTTAAAAATTAACTAAGTCTGACTTAATCCACAAAGTATCCTGTTTTGATACAGCTGTTTGAGCTTGCTGCGAAGCATCATTCCCAAGAGGTGACTCTTGCTCTCTCCTTGTTATTAAAGAAGACTGAGTAACACAGTTTCAAACAACTAAGAATTATACTTAAATTTTTTTGTGAGATGACTCTGGGCCATAAGGATCATCATTTGTTTAAAGCATGTAAAATACTAAATCCAATTACTTATTAATGTTTTGTACATATTTCTACATTCCTCAGTCATTTTTACTTAGTATCTTGAGTAAAAAACATACTTTTCTGTTGCACAAGTTATAAATGTTATATAATTTTCAAGGCTGCTACCACAATGAGAGATAGGCCCAAGTCTGAAGCTCTATAGATAGTATTATTTCCTTTTCCATAAGTCATAGTAGGTAGCTTGCCTATGCATCCACTGTTATTATTTTAAACAATTAAAAGCAGTCAAGGCAATTAAAAATGAAAACAGAAATGGCACAAGTAGAGAGTGAATAGAGAAAGTAGAATTACAGCCTGTTCTTTGGTCGAAATCTAATCTGCAATTATCTGAAATAACCATCACCATTGTTACCTTGACTGGCAGTTTAGGAGCTTTTTATTTCTTATTGTGGTTGGCCTTGATAGTCTTGAAGGTCTATTCCAACCATCAAGATTCTATGATTCTATGTTTATTCCTGTGTGTGGTGAGATAGATGCAAGCTCTGGGATAAGATGGAATCTTATGCACAACTCTTGCAGTGGAAGTATGACACCTGACTGCTAGCATCTATCAAGTCAGAAGCAGCAGGACATTTTCATTTTCAAGATCCAGTATTAGTCATGTAAGAGGATTGTGTTCTGAAAACCCCATGAGGTTTCTGCCCCTTTTTAACCCTCCTTTTTAAGTACACTGTGTACTGATGACCTTAGAAGCTGTGATTCTGCATGAGAAAGCAAAGAACAAGAGTGCATACCTGGATATGGAATGCATATGCAGGTCATGAGAAACAGATTCCAGGAGAACTACTTACCGTCCTGATAATAAGCATGATAGAAAAATGTAAGGGACTGTCTGCCAGAGGGGAACCAGTTGCTCAAACTTTGCAGTGCACTTGTTGACTCCCTGCAACACTAGATCAGTAATCAGAATGCAGAACTGTCTGCAGTCACCTCACCACATTTTCTGCCTCTGTCAATTCACAACCATTTGTTGTCTGGTCTTCAGCATTTCATTATCTTTAAATTCATAAATTCCAAAATCCACCGTTCCTGTTTTGCAGCTATCCAGCTGCCAATTCCTATTTTTCCTGCCTTGCATCCCTCCACCTATTTCTATTCTGTATTGTTTGCTCTTATCCTGTTCTCTGTTTTTATCTAGTTCTGTCTATCTAGTACTCCCAAATCTGCTCTCAGTAATGTCCCAGAATCTGCCATTACAGTCTGCACTGTCTCCTGGTTCTCTCTTACTATGAGTTTTCTGATCTGTGGCATCAAAATCAGCTACTGGGTGTGTCTTTAGTTTCCTGGCACTATCCTGTCCTCTGAGGAGTACAGCCTAGGGGTAGGATGCAGAAATTCACTGATTGCGATCTTTCGGTCCATTTCCTTTCTTCCCTCCATTGGCTCCTTCTTGCCTCAAGGCCCTCACTGCTCCATCTTAGGAATGATTTTATAGCCTCCACCAACTCCCCATTACAAATCCAGTGGAGTTTTGACCTCACATAGGGGAGTCATCTGATGTAGACAGCGATAACCTTCCTGGTGCTGCCACTGGTCCTGTGCTTCACTGGACCGGAGAGCTGCTTTGCTAGATTTAATGCACCAGCTCTTTCAGCCTGGCAGGGAAAAAGCATACATTAACTAGTTTGCTTATTCCTCTCCCCGCAAGCCAAATCTGAGAGCAACTGCCAATATGCTGTACTCACTTGGATATTTTGATTTTCTTTACACCTCACATTGGGTCACATTGCTGAGTTAGCTGAGGCAGGAGAGCATGAAATATGAAATAAAATCCTCTAGAATGAGAAATAATTGCTATGGCTCTGCTTTATCCAATCGTTAGCGTTTCTTCATCTATTTCATAGGTTACAATCTGCCAACTCCTCTGGATATCCTGTAAGGAGAGGAAAAATAATCTAGAAGTCTTTTCTACGTAGGAAGGTCTGCTTGAGAGGTATCCAAGTGCAGTCCATAAGATTAGACCAAGAACTGGTACAGGAATGTAACTGTGTCTCTTGGACTGGTTAGAAAAGGGCAACTGTAGACAGGAATCAATTGTCCAGTACAGCTAGTGTGGCTATAAGCAGAAGAGGTAGGATGTGTATGGAGTTCTCTTCAGAAGCAGAAAGAGGTGTTAACCTTCTGCTGTGCAGATCAGGAGAGCTCACACCCCAAATGATTCTCTTCCACATATGTTTAGGTAGACTCTGTATCCAACAATGTCAAATTACCTACATTTTTCTATTTCTCCTTTAGTGTTATAGCCAGGGGAGTTTCCTCTCCATCCTGTATCCTAACATAATTTCTTTCTTAAACATTACTATCTACTTATTGCTTGTAACTTAACTTCTCTCTTAGACTTACTGGCACCTAAAAATAATTTTGATACAATGTTATTTGGTTATTGACTTGGCTATCTGAGTTAGAGGCTTGTTTTTCATTCATTGAATTAATCAGTTGTACACAGATTTGTATAATATGGAGTAATGTCTTCTTTCACATAGGATAGCAGTACTGAAGAAGTGTAATTTCATTATAGGAATAAAACTGACATAGTACTTTAATTCTTTCTTTCCAATCTTTTTTAACATTTTTTTTTTTGTGTCCAATGCATTAAAATTGAGTGGACAGAGGTGTTCACATGCACACATGCAATAAACTTTGTATCAAAGATGTTTCTGGAGAAATATACATAGAAGATCTGAGAGGCACAGATGAATATCCTACTAATGACACAAAATGAGTAATAAACCCTTTCCTAGACAGCCTATTTTTGTTCTTCACTTTTTTCTTTTAGAAATTTTGCTTTCTGATTTTAGAAACTCTTCAGCCGTGGAGTTGTATTAAAGAAATTCTGTTATTAGCTTAAAACTCTCATTCTGCATTTCATCTCACTACATCTTTTGTTCTATTTCTGTTACGCATATTCTTTGCTGACAAACGTGTAACCATGAGTGAAGGAAAAGTGGAATTAGAAGTCTTTAAGCTTTAACAGCATATTTGCCATGACTGTTTTTAACACCACAGCTTCCTATTATCTTTATAGTGCTCATATAAGGGCAGTCAGGTTTTTCTCTTTTCCTCTACATTCTTTTGTTTCTACTGTGTAACCCCAGATTAATGCTTGTGTGCACTGCACTGTGACATGGATCCAAAACTCGCTCATCAGAAAACAAATCCCTGTATTTAAAACGGGTTGGTCACCTAATCTGCCCCATTTACTGAGCTATATGAACACCAGTGCCAAATAAGAAAAGCTGTATCATAGAATCATAGAATGCTCAAGGTTGGAGGGGACCTCTAGAGGTCATCTAGTCCAACACCCCTGCACTCGCAGGGCCACCTAGAGCACATGACACAGGGCAGCATCTAAACGGGTCTTGAAGATCTCCAGGGAAGGAGACTCCACAACCTCTCTGGGCAGCCTGTTCCA